>JALIRR010009152.1:0-16678 GCA_023091755.1 Montipora sp. Colony 1 RG-2022 | reverse complement strand
TACCATGGATGGGGTAGTAATGGGAATGCGGTGTTATACTTAAGTAATGGTCCGGCTAAAAAGCAGGCAGAAAAACAATAGCCCGCGGCAATAGCGTCGGTTAGTTAAAATGTGCCAACGTTTTTAATCAAATTAAGTTCGGCTGTTCCCATTGGTGTAAGCAGCTAAAAGCGCGAAATTTGAATTTCAATGAAAAATGTAATCGACTTGCCGTCTAAAAAATTAGATTCTGTTTCGTAGAACAAATCATTATGCCTTCAAAAACTATGTTTTTGTAGTAATGGGAATGCGGTGTTATACTTAATCTTCATTCTCAATACCCGACTGAATGACATTTTGTTGAAATTGTGAGGAGAATTTACATGTTGATCACTCCTGGGAGCGAAAGGGTTAAAACTGGATTTCTCAAGTTCACGTTTTCTTGCCACTGTGGCGATGAGAATCATCACAACAGTAGTTTAAAATGTTTAAAATAATACACAATCAAAAAGTGTTTGTCTCTGGTTAGAAATCAAGCGCATTTACAATTGGCATTCTGTCACGTGTAAAAATCGGCGTCACGCGTTTTTTAAAATTTCAGAACAAGGTATAGACCACTTTCATAAATGGCGGCCACCTTTACATTCTTCTGTGTTTATGTTAATTAGACCTACTGCCCTCATTTTGAAACAAAATACTTTTGAAATTTGCTCGTCCTAGCGAGACTATTAGCATTAAAACATATGAAAGAGGTCTATAATTGTCGTGAAATTTGATCACAAGTAACAAGATAAGAATTTTACCAGCATCATTGTTGAATCCATTTGCACCGATAACACCTTTCTTTTTTTTCTTGAGCTTGGTATTCGCCATTTTGGTAAACTGTTTCTAAAGAAAAAAAGAGAAAAAAATGCAATCGAGACTCTGTCTTGTAAAGAAGGGGAAGCTAGGGATGTTTTTAACACACCTGAAGTTTGTCATCATGCTGAAGGAAGCCGTAATGAACTAGACCACTGAAAGTTACTGCTGCCATTTCGCGAACCTGTGCGATAAGGAAAAAATTGTAGTTAAATGCAACTATCGATTCTTATTTTTCTTTGGATCAAAAGTATGTTAACTAAACACTAAGTGACCCGAGTATAATATGAAGTCTAAAGCATACGGCTAAAATTCACTTTTCTCATCGCCCTCCTGATGATGAATTGTTTGATAGAATGAATTTAAAAATGAAACCGCAAGGAGGGATCTAAGTCAAACGAGGTCACATCAAAACACAGTGAGCCTTGTGCATAACGGAAAAAGAATGATTTTACACAAAACTACACAGCTTGCCTCCAATTGCTCATCTTCAAGGAGAGTCAAAACCAGTTCCTTTGCGTCTTCTACATGCTGAGGATTACTGGTAATAAGGAAAAGATTAGCGAAAATCATAACTTGTAGGTACTCCAATATACTCCGCCTGGGATGCCAAAGAACATTGTTAGCAAGCTGAAAATAAAAGAAAGCGAAGTAAGAACTATGCTCAACCGAACAGACGAAATCGCAAAAAAACAAAATATAACTCCGAGGCAGTGACAAGACTTGCCTGCTTTACAGTCTGAAGGGCCAGCGGTATCACGCTAAAAGGCAGCTCCGCTTGGGAAAGAAATGTTATCGTCTTAATAAAAAAAAAAGAAAAGAAAAACGAAATTAATCAAGCAGAGCAACAACAGAGATCCCCTGGAGAAAAAAACAAACCCTGTGACAATAATGCAAGAGTTCAGGATCGTCTTCTTGAGAGTCAAACAGGATGATCTGAAATAACACCAGCAATTAGATAAAAGGGAACAATTGAAGAATCAATCTAAGTTTATCCCTCTAGACAATAAGGCTGACGATACACGTAAAATAACCAATCAGATCAAGCAATGGCTTAAAAACATGAATAAAGGCCAGAAAAACAATTGTACCCAATTCAAATGCTTTGGGAATGAAACGTTTTGTTCCAGGTATTTCCATGTCATTTAAATATGAATGCTACATTATCACGCAAACACAACACACAGAGAATCTTAACACCGTTCTGAAAACGGCTTTATCATGACTTAATAAATTTTCTACAATGCGCGGTGACTTTTTTTTTTTTTAATCCGCGCAACAAGCTTCCATTTTGAGTGAGGACGGTCGATTAGCTTGAGCCAGGCCCACTTACGATGCAAGATCCTCTTACCACTGGGAGAAGGTCAAAGAATTCTTTGGGGCAGCTGTTGAGATTCCGCACTGCGTGAGATAACAGCCAGTTCGTCACTACAAAAATAAACAATGTGATCCATTGATAAAGTTTCTTTGCGAAGGAAATTTAAAACCGTTGCCTCCCAGCCTTAATGTCCTTAAAGAATATGAACCTTAAGATCTATAACACGACTTTAAAAGAAAAAGCAGTCTAAGAAACAAGTTTATACGTTTTTCAACTTTAAGAAGTTGTCTCAGTTCATTTAAATCACATTTTTATCAATACGCGCGGCCAAATGACAAACTGCCATCTGTAAAACGCGCCTTTTTGCCGCGGGCCAAACGGGAAATGCCTGGGCTGAAAACGCATTTGCCACCCTGATTCTGATTGGCTGCAGAGATGTCAAACAACTTCGCTTGGCCAGTGAGATCCTGAGGATACCATTTCAATGCCAGAGTGGGCGCGACTTTTTGTGCTTTTTTCCCCCTCCAATTTTGCTCGTGTTTGGCTGATCGTATTGTCGCAACAACTTTCCATACCATAGCTTCATGCTACATCTCTGTTAGTTTGATGCTACTCGGGCCACACATTAACTATATGCCCTCCAGAAATCATGTGATTGTCCTTCGCAAACTTGCGAAGAAAGGAAATGAGAAGCATCACATAAAACCCAGTGACGTTTTGTTCATTAACACAAGGAAAGTAACGCTTGACCCTGGGCAGTGGCGCTACACAAATCTAACCGCAATTACTACAGTCACACACTTGTCTTTAAACGCTTGATGGCTTCCTTCCTTTCATCATCTTTTTGTGACGTTTCATTTGTTTCTCCATCCGCAGCTATCTCTATGTTAGTGAAATGGCGTCACTTCTTCCCATCTCCTTCTCTCGTGCTAACTCTTGCAGCCCAGCGAGCTGTGGAAGTATTTTACCAACAAACTCCTTACGATTTGGAGAAAGAGTTTGCGTTCCGTTTGGCAACTTGAGATCATACATCATCGCGCTGCAAAGAACACTGCAAAAGAAGAAGAGCGCTACACTTCAGTCCAAAAAAGTACACACGCAAAAAAATATCAAACTAGTCTACGCTATGATTAATATAAGGATTTAGCGACGTCATCACAACAACAACAACAAAACAACCAATACTAACATGCACACAAACGTAACAAACTACAATTTTTGTTTCGTAACTTCACGCATTTTCTATGTAAATATAATCATATGCGCTTTATTTAACTCTATTCAGTATTGCCTACACCACTATACCAGGGACTCAATGACTACTTCCACTTCTCTTTTCGAACAATATGGGGGGGGGGGGAACTTCCTACCAATGACACAAACGTCCCTATCTGGTGTCATTAAAAACCCAGCTCCTTCTATTTGGTTACTTTCCAGGCAAGTGTTCGTCTTTTCTCAGAGTAAACCGATGCTTTATAATCTGAGGCAAGATGAAAGTTGTTAATTAGCACCAACCTGCCAAGTCGATCGCGCACGTTTTTGTAAGGATGGCTAAGGTGCGTCTCAGCCACGCCCATCAGTCGGTGAAGAAGCTCAGGAACTCGCCACTCCTGCTGACAGAGTGCTCCTTGAATGAAGTACAACCGACTGAAAGAGTTATTTACAGAGAGGCAAATCAGACGATTTCTTCACTATTCACCTCTCAGATTAAAACGTTCACTTGGTTCAGAGTCGGAGGTTGCGATCTCCAAGATTATAATTTATAGGCCATCCTCGAGTTCATGCCTGCCTCCTCTTCAAAGCGAGTCTAAGAGCGACGTTTTTGTGGTGGTAATTAGTTCTACTGTAAATGTGAATGAAAACTAATTTTCATAGAAAACCTTCGCACTTTGAAGAGAAGGCAGACATGAACTCGGAAGTGGCCTATTCTACCTCGTCAAATGGCTGACAAGCACTAATGAGAGAGACAAGAATGGACATCACCAGACAACCGGTGACCTTACTGTGATACAAACTTTTCTGCCGTTTTTGTGTTAGCGAGCACTATAACAACACTATTTACATAATAATAGAAAACAGGCCCCAGTTGTTCAAAATGTAGATAACGCTACCCACCGGATAAATCATTATCCATTGGATAGCGCAATTGGTTTCGCTATGACTAATCCACTGGATAATGCACTATTTATCTCGCAGAGAGCGCTATCCATCGTTTGAAGAACTGGTAAAGGTAAAGTCACTGTTGACGAGCCAGAAGGCCCATCAGGCCGGCGCTTATCTCCCGTTTCCCTAGCATGAAGCGACTAGGAGTATTTCTACTCCCCCCTGGATGGGATGCTAGTCCATCGCAGGGTTACCCCCAGCATTTCGCCGGTACCAATTTATACACCTGGGTGGAGAGAGGCACCGTGAGAGTAAAGTGTCTTGCCCAAGAACACAACACAATGTCCCCGACCAGGACCCGAACCCGGACCACTCGATCCGGAGTCGAGCACTAACCATGAGGCCACCGCGCCAATACAGGTGAAGACCAAGCATTTTAATTACGAAATGGGGGTCAGGGGAATCTGTATCGTTATTCCTAGTGAAGTGCCGTATCTCACCTCGAATCGGAAAAGGAACCACGTTGATCATCCAGAGGCTGTTCCAATAACATTTCTAAAAACCGATGGATGCGACGAGGATCACGACTCTCCTGTTGAAAAAAAAGGTGAAAGAACATAGCAAACGGAAGCTTTACTTTAGCAACTATACAGGAAAACCATACTTTCGGTAATATTCTTATCTCCGTAATAGACCAACTGGAAGACCCGAGGGGTAACTTCTTTTTAAACTGTTTCTATCAAAAAAATTGGAGAGTCTACTCAAGGAGTATGGCCGAGTTCATGTTCTCAGCTTACAGAGCTCACAACTAATAAAAGAATGATGCAGGAGGAGAGTCGTCCCTGGAAGGACTGCATGTTGTCAGTGACATTGACACCTACCTATATGTCACCAACAACATCAGGACGACGAAAATGTGTTTCATCAAACGAGTTGACAAGTAGTAGATAAAACGTGAGCGGGTGAGCTGTATGGGTGATTACATTGGAGAGCCGAAGGCGAGCCATTGTAAACGCTCATACAGATCGGACGCGAATATTTTATCGTACTTGTGAAATAAAAATAATAAATTGACCACAGTAGAGATCTGTATCAAAAGTCAATGAATACTTATTAGCTGAGGACGAGTTTGTGTAGGCCACTTTCGAAAATACCATAATACTCTTTGTTTGTCCTCCAAAATTTTGCACAAGTATTGTTTTTATTTTCTCTTGGGACCACTGTACGTCCCAAGAGAAACCGGAAACCATGCGTATGCGTATATATTTTTCAGGTCGATATCCATATGGTGTGAGCACAAGGCTCTGGTCGCCTTAAACATTTTGAAACATTACTTGCTCTACAAATGATAAAACTCATTTCCTACCACAGCAGTAGCCATGCAAGTACCCCAGTCCTCCAAAGTCTCAACATTTACAGCCGAAAGCGCCTTTCTGAGAAGTGGTATTAGAAAGTCCCACAGATTCTCAACCTGGAAAGGGAACCAAAAACGACAACAACTCGAATGTTATCATTACATAACAGATACAAAACATATAAAGAAACAACACATATATACAAAAACAAAGTTGTTTTTGGCTCAACCTTCTCATAGTTCCAGTGTTTGCATCCACGGATTGAAGCGGCAATAATCTCGACAGCACAACGCTGACAGCTCTCTTGAAAATAAAGTCATCATTAAAAATCACCTGTCAATGTGGTAGAGAAGTGTGCAGGGAAATCGAAACACTTTTGAAAGTTAGTGTGAAGTTAAAGATAGCGTCAGCTTTTATTGCTGTACAAATTTCATTTCAGGTAACACTGAAAGCCAGCACTTCAGTTCCCCGAGATGGAATTAAATAGACTTTTTCCCTATAAAGGTGCTAAGACCTGGAATTCTGTACAAAATGAAATACGCAGATGCCGACTTAACAAAGGCTTTTCATGAATATTACCTGTGAGTCAGCACAAAGATTTTGAAGGTGAGGCTTGATTAAATCCAAAAATGAATCGTCAAAATTTCTGAAAAGGCCCTGAAAGAGATTAAAAACTTGTGAAATTCATAGCCACTCGTTTGAGTTTTCGCCACGATATCTGCATGTTCTCGCCTATCCCTTGTGGTACAAAAAGTTGT
This sequence comes from Montipora sp. Colony 1 RG-2022, assembly GCA_023091755.1. Classification (NCBI taxonomy): domain Eukaryota; kingdom Metazoa; phylum Cnidaria; class Anthozoa; order Scleractinia; family Acroporidae; genus Montipora; species Montipora sp. Colony 1 RG-2022. The sequence continues at coordinate 10,307 of JALIRR010009152.1, read as the reverse complement.
TTTCTCAGCTGCTAGTCTCGATGAGGAGGATTCAATATCACATCTGTACAACTCAGAAGTCTCACCTTAAAGAGCACAAAACGGTGGACATTAAATTTGTCCTTGCCTTTCCTGTCTTCCAGGGAAAGAAACGAAATAAATTTTGACATGAATTCTTCTTGACTAAAAGCATCGTATATTGGCTTTTCTTCCTGTACAAAAATGAAAAATACAAAGGTAATCTTTAGGCAAACAGATCAATGTAGATAATAAATACGCTTAGTTTTTAAGCTGAAAGCTTCGTATCTCCCACCAACCAAACATTTAGGTTGACATGACTTTTACCCAATAAGCCCTAATGTCAAATGCACATTCCCTTAACTGTTTCCTATACATCTGGTTAGGCACTGATGAGGAGAAAACGTTTACAAATCAGGGATATTTGCGTCAAGGGATAATTTTCTACGTCCTCGTGTTTGATAAAGTGGAGAAATTGTACGGAGAAATAAGATGCTGGTAAAGGGTTATCCAGGATTTGCACATTTCCTTCTCATTTGGATCACTTGGCACCTATGCTACTTACCTCTGACAGCTGGTCACGTGTTCGCCCCAAAGGTGGCTGGTTTTCAACGGGAGCATACGTCAGCAGTTTTCTGCACAAAACCCGAGAACACAACTTTTAGATAATTCTGGCTCTCGAGTATCTCTCACCACATTCTTAACCAACCAGACGTAAAACATATAACAGTTGTGAGAAAAGGGGTAGTTTCTAAAGAAACTGTGGTGCTGCGTCGGTGGGGAAGTTGTATACAAAAATTTGGTTTTATCAACGGAGTTGATAATGTAAATTGGCCACCGTACAGAGATTCTAAAGGCTGACGTTTCGAGCAACAGCCCTTCGTCAGAGCGAATCCGGTTGCATCAACTTAGCTCGTCTCACTATGTGATTTGTTTCTTCGCTCTGACGAAGGGCTAACGGTCGAAACGTCAGCTTTTAGAATCTCTGTACGGTGGCCAATTTACATTATCAACTCCGTTGATAAAACCAAATTTTTGTATATAACAGTTGTGACTTGCTCACAATCGCGTTTTCCTGCGCTCAGCGCCGGTTACATCAACTTAGCTCGTCTTATGATTGACTCACTATTTACGAGCACCTGCTGTGATTTGTTTCTCGAAACTCACTTGAAAAACGCGCTAAATGTCGTAGCCTACGTGTTGCCGTACCCTCCCCTCGAAAGAAAAACGGGAGGAGCGTTCGGCTACACGAAGGCTATAAATGTCTGTTGTTATTTCCACGTCTACATCGTTCGACAAGGATACACTTTTCCTTCAAACTTACTTTGGCCATGTGTAGTAACCCCACTCCTTGCTCCTAGGAAGGTTACTCGAACAATAATGTAACCTATAGAAACAAGGTTGTAAAAATAAAATGTAAATGTAAATGCTTTGTTTATAGTGGAAGTGCACTTAGCTATCAAGCTAGTTCACAGGCACTCCACTGTTAACAAGGTGAAAGTAACAATTCAAACTTAACAGAAACATTATTAAGAACCCCAACTGGCGGGAGGCCAGAAAGCGTGGTGGAGTTGAATCCGGGACAACCGGAAACAAATCCAAGCCAGGGGTTAGAACGGGATTTGAACCCGGAGCAGCCGCATGCAAACCCAACGCTCTAACCACTGGACCACACTGCCTCCAGTAACTTCTTCAGTAAAAAACTGACTCAACATTGTTATCGCTGTCAAAGAGCTCAAGAATTCTTTGGGTCAGTCTGGTGCATTTGATTGATAAGACACTTAATATTTTGTCGTTTATGGCGGCCATGTTGAATCCCGAGGGATTGAGGGGTTTTTGCCCGCCGAAACTCGTTCCCAAACATTTCAACTCGAGGCTCGGGGTACAAAATCTATTGTCGAATAGAGCATGCCTTGACGGTTAGTATCGCGTTTCTTAAGGGCTCTCCACTCGAATAAAAAGGGGACTTGAAACCACAGAAATGAAGTTTACAATCACTTTTAAATACGTTTCGATCAGACATAAATTTCACAACTGCTTATTTTTACTTTTAATGTTCCTGCATTGACCTTTTTGCAGATACGGCAGCCATTTTTATTTCTGTTGTTTCAAATACTTATTATGGGATGCCCAAGGGGCAAATACATATTAATTTGCCCCCTGAGCATCCCATAATGTCTCTCGATACAATAGAAATCAAAATGGCCGCCGTATCTGCAAAAAGGGATAGATAGATAGATAGATAGATAGATAGATAGATAGATAGATAGATAGATAGATAGATAGTTTTATTAAAATTACCCTTGCAGCCCGAGGGCTGAATTACGATAATTTTTACAAATGTACAACGTTAATTAATTGTAACTATAAATTATAAAATGATAAATTAAGAAAGTTATTTGATAAGAATTTAACAATACTAAAGCTATTATTATTGGTTACAAGGTCTATGAGGGTCGCCATCTTGGATAATTGGTCGCGCCACGCCTGTCGTTCTCATACAAAAGCTCCTCGTGTCATTCCTACTGTTCCAAGTTATCGTTTTGTAGGAATGGAAGTTCCCTTTAAGTTAATATTTTAAATGAAATATTTTTGTACAAATATTTGCGATTAAATCAACTCTAAGAGACATTAATAATTCGAAAGTCTGACACTGAAAATGGGGAATGACAATGCAACAAATTCGGTCGTCTCAAATAAATTTCGCTATGTTTGCTTGTGCTCACCATTTATTATCCTCTCTATCTCCAGGTTTTATAACTGTAGATGACGGTTCTGGCAACCCAGCTGCAATTGATGACAACACAGGAAGAAAACGTGACCTTTTAATGTTATTACACGATCAAGCTATGGTATTTGTCACATGGAAAACGGACAGACGAACACGGACGAATACAAAGCATAAGTAGATTACAGTAAAAAATAAATAAATAAAGCTTGTCGCCTAAAACAAACAAGGATTGGCCACCATGTGTTTATCAAATACGAGCATCATTTTTGCGATAATGACTCGGGAAAAATCCGGCAGGACTCGAAACTACGACCTTCCGATTAATATCGAACAAATTGCTTTTCTTCTCTGGAAACAATTTGGCGACATGTGGCTCACTAAGATCAAAGGTGATGCGCATCAAACACCCTTCTGGAGTCCATAAACTCTGCAATGGAATGCTGTCCATGAGGCCCCAGTTGTTCAAACGATGGATAGCGCTATCCGCCAGATAAATCACTATCCAGAGGATTCCAGAGGATAGGTCATAGCAAAACCAATTGCCCTATCCAATGGATAGTGATTTATCCGGTGGATAGCGTTATCCACATTTTTTGAACAACTGGGGCCAGTTATAGGTGGTAATGTATTACCTACTTTTAGAAGGCTACTGCTAGAGTTTTGCGGGAATAAAACGTGGCGGTATTTGTTCCTTGCACCATCCATGATTTTGCATTAAGTACGAGCAATCCCTTGTGTGGATACTTGGTAGCCGGCCAATCAGAGAAGTTATGGTCATCAGGCCCAATCTGATTGGCCAAAATATTCTACCCTTATTATAGGATATTAACGCTCCATCAAATTAAGGTTTTGGAAAATTAACGCGAATTTAATGTAAAACGACTTTCGAATAAAGAAAATTAACGCGAAGGATTGCCCCACTACATTGCTACGAATGAAATTGTCAGAATGTTTAATTCGTGGTAATTGCAGACCGCAGATTGTGAATGTTAACCTCGCTAAATGAATGAAGAATATCAATGCTTCAAAAGTAGGAATAATTATAACAACTTTGAGAATCTGCAATGTATAGAGCGGTTTGCGGTTCAGATGTCTCAGTTTTAAAGCTCGTGGTTGACTCTCCTAAAAACTTTATAATCTGACAAATGCTCAGAGACGCTTAGATGAAAAGATGGAAGCCAAAATCCAGCGAATCGAGTTTTGGCATTCGAACCCAGTCCCACGCTCGTTCAGAACAAGACCGCTGATAGCCGCACAGGAGACCGCATTCCTGTCACGGACTCGTGCTGCGCTTTGAAAAAAGGTTCATGAACAACAAAAGAACAAAACAAAGGCCAGCCTTACCTACAGAATATGGATTCACTGTTATTTTAACGTGCGGGCGTTTCTGTTGTTTTAGAATTGCTCCCACTGCATCTATTGCAACCTCACAATAACAGTAAAAGAAAAAAACGACGTTTTTTTTTTCAATAAAAAAAAAGACAGTCCGATCCTACATCCCTCTCCCTGGTAATAATTTATTGAAGCTATTAGAATGTTAAGTGAAAAACATGAGGGAAAAAAGATCCGAAAAGAAACACTTCAGATAGAGAGAGAAAAATCCACCATGAGCGAGTCAGTTTGGCTTTTATAACATCTTAAGGTAGGTATCATAAAAATTTCAATGCCGGTCGTCTGTTAGAAAGAGGCAGGTGTTTCTCGACTGATAGAGAATATATGAAGTTTCCCATTAGTCACTTAAAGAAGTGGCGATAACAAAAGGGTTAGTCATAACCAACCTTGTTCCCAGGATCTCTCTTCTGTGCCTCAATTGTCGTTGGAGGCAGTGAAAAGAGACCTTGGGACCGAGGTTGAGTCAGTACGGGGAAAAGTTGAGTTGGCCTCTTAAAAGTAACCATTGGCAGGGTTAGCCATTGGTAAAAGGAGCTATGAAACGCAGCTTATACAGAGTAGCACGAAACCTATCTGGCCTTGTTAACTGTTGGGCTTCAATTGCGGTATTTTCGCAAAATTTGTGGAGTCCAAACTTACCTTTCGAATAGCCAATGCATCGTGGTTAAGAAATTTCACGCAAAGTTTCACCGCATTTGACGGCAGCGGAATGTCATAACGGATTAGCAGATTTAAAAAACTAAAACAAATTAGAAGATATCGCCAACGCCTGAAAAGACAAAAAAGGGATGATTTTAATGTTAAATTAAGAAGAAAAGGTTAAGCCTAATAAATTACGCGAAGGTTTCGCACAACATGCTAATATTTGGATTCAGCTAAGCTCAGTACGCATCCAATATTTCAATGAAGTTTTTTCAATTCAATCGCTCAAAAGAAGCCACGGTAAGAAAATATAGTAGTCAGGGAAAAGGAGTGCTTTCGTTCCAAATTTCCCACTGTTAAACACAAGGCTTGTTCCAGGCGGGGCAGTTTTCGGTCAAAAAATATGCGCAGTTCACTGAGATGGGATATGAATTCGCATGATATGCACACTTTTCATAATAAAATAGTTAAAACAATTCAGAAATGTCTAAATGATAACTCTTGAGGTCTGTTTGTGGAGAAGATTAACAACTTACAGGCTGTCACTTTCCAAATTATCAACGAGTGTACCCACAAGCTTTTGGAAATTCCTGAAATAAAAGAACGAGTTCAAATTGATCACTTGAAAACCTCAATGGCATCCAGTTGCTCATAAATGTAATGATGAGGATGTTATGATCAACTGTCCTGTTCATTACTTGATATTTTTTTCCTTTGTGGCTTTCCAGACTTCAACACTCTCCTCTATCTGAGATTCGTCCGGAAGAATTGTATCTGAAGGAGGGAAGGGCTGTTTGAGGTAAGTTCGAGGCTTTGGGTTTGTGGACGTTAAGAGTCGCTTCGCCTGTTCCACTGCTCCATCAGTTACCTAACAGTAAAAACATTGTGTTACATCATTTCAGTCACAACGTGAGCTGTCAACCTGTTTCAAAATTAAGTAGGATACCAAAGATGCATACGGGAGATTTTGAGATTAAAAGGAAGCTATAGTTCCTCTTCGCGAACTAATGCCCTTTTTTCGTCCTTTCAAACTTCCGCGAGCATTATATAACAGTGGCGCTCAGCGTCAATTTTCGCAAAATATCTGTTCGGAAGACGATCTGAGATCTAGAATTTTCGGAACATTTGTTGTAAAATGTCTTCCTTGCCTGCCTCTCCTAGGATTTTCGAACATATGAAAAATGGTATAATTGCCCATTTCTAAAGGATTTTAACCCCAAAAAGGTCACCTAGAATTTTCGGGAGCCTTTTTTCTGGCTGAAATTTTCGAAAAGGTAAGTTTTGATTCCTAAAATTTGCGGATCACTGGTTTTTCATCTAGGAAATCCGAACAGATGAAAAATTTTTAGGGGATAAAAATATGCCTATATCTACCGTTTAAATACTAAAATACGTTTAACAATGCTATGTTTAAGTGGTTTTGAACTATATTCTCGTTGGGGTCAATACGAATTAACTAGGTTATCCCTTTTTGGTTTTCATTTCAATGACATATATCTATCTTCAAATATGAGAAAACAGCTTTATCCTAAGGATTCGCTTGTCCTCAACGACTTGGTGACTGATAAAGTAAAAGGTTTTAATAATAATTTTATTTACCATTCTGCTAATGGCTACCGTATCATATTTCTTCACCATCTTCTCCGCAAGCATCGTGGTAAGAGAAATTATTGAGGGCTTTTCTGAATGGCTGGCCTAACAATAACGAAATAAAATAAGAAAGAGGTCGCGAATCATTAGAAATTCTCTTTACGTTGAATTTCCACTGATAGTAGCAACATAAAAAAAAGGGGGGGAGGGGGGTTTAGTAAAACAATCTTTTAAACAACCATTACCCCTTTAGCCTGTAGAGCAGGCCTCTAATCGAGCCGCCCGAACTCTTTCCAGCAGCCATGTTGGATGGATGTTGGAAGGATGTTGGGAGGGAATGGGACGAGAGGAACGCAAAGAAAAAATAATTTTTTTTCTTTCCTCTTCCCCTCCCCCCTCATCTCTTTCGCTTTTTGATGGCAATTTATTCCTCTCCCCAAATTTCCTCTGCTTCAGAAATTCAAGACGGTGGCCAAAAATTCTGGGGAGGATGATGATGCTCAGCCCTTGACCACGAATATACGCCTGAACTGCGGCCTATTAATTAATTAACCCTTTGACTTCCAGAAGTGATCAGTGTGTAAATTCTCCTAACAATTTCAATGAAATGTCAGTCACACAGGTATTGAGAATGAAGATTATTATCAGCTTAAAAGGTGTGATCTCCGCATAGCACCAAATTCTCATGACTACCCATCAAAGTAATCTAAGGTACTAGTTAGGAGAATGAAAGTTTCGATCTTGGAAATGAAAGGGTAGAGAAGTTTGTATAGGACTCGAAGAAGCAGAGCTGGCGCAGTGGTGAGAGCACTCGCCTCCAACGAATGTGGCCCGGAATAGATTCTTGGATTTGACGCCATATGTTGGTTCTCTACTCTGCACCAAAAGATTTTTCCCCAGGTACTCTTGTTTTCCCCTTTCCTCAAAAACCAACATTTGATTTGATTTGTTCTGATTTCAGTTGATTTGTGGTCTCCTCAATTAGTAGAGCAGTTGTGCTCGGCTAAATAACCTTGAGACTTAAATAAAGTTATTATTATTACTTGTAATGAGTCACAAAGTAAGAAAAGACTAAATTGCAATTGAGTAATTAAGATAGTCATCATAAAAACCGTACCTTAACTATGACAGGCCAGACATCGACCATGACCTCCCAGTAGTGAACAACAAGGAAAAGCATGCGATTGTTCAGCAACACATACAAAGCACCATAAAAGAAAAAACGTTACAATGGCACCCCACAATTATTGGGTATATCCAAGGGCGGTTTGAGTGCTTCACCCAAACCCCCAACTATACAATGTAATATGAAAAAACAGTTTCTGAAAAAAGCACAAAGTGGAAAAACACTGCTCACATAAACAATGTCCGTGTTTGAAAATGTTCAAAAGGTATTGACTTAAAAATCACCCCTGGAAACACAAAATTTACATTTCCAACATTTACCGTTTACAATCTCCTGTGGGGCATGCTTGCAGATCACCCAAGAAGGGTCCACCCAATTTTTTGCACCCCATTTCACTAAATCCTGGATCCATCACAGAATTTAATGGTAGTAAAAATACTAATAAACTAGTAGTAATCTCTGATTATTGAAGTGCGTTTGACAGTCGCTTAGCCTGTGTTTCCGTAGGGTCAAAGCGACTGTCATCACACTGAGACCAATACACGTGCGAGAATCTACACAAGGGTGCCCCTGCAAACAACAAAATAACCTTTGGGGTGGCTATTTTGGCATCCCTTACAGAGAAAAATCTCAATTACTATTGGCAAAAATAGGACACGTTCTCCTTTGATCGAATGCAATAATTGGCCAAATATGAAAATGATCCACTCCAAAGGGGGATAGGATTTAGACACCAACATTTGTAGAGAGACAAATGTGTCTACCATGACCCAACATGCATGTGCTCTATAGAATAAATTTGTATGATGTAAGTTTGAGTTTATGGCCAATTGAAGATTCTAGCAGCTGGCATACAGCCTAAACTCTGAATAATACACCACCTTGTGAAGTTCTAGCAAAGAGAGAACACCATACAGGGCACTACATACCCTGCTGTCGCAGCCATCTGAAGGTCACTAAAAGTTCCTTCCTCATTGGAACACAAAGAGCCCAGATATAGTTTGTTGTAACCCTAAAATCTCGTACTTGTAGTCGTTCTCGTCCTAGAATCCAAGGCTGTTGCCTAACAGGAGCCCGGTAGCCTGGGGCTCCCAAAGAATAGCTCTGGGCTCCTTAATTTTTTACAGCAACGCCTTTCACCTCATATGTTGGGCTCCTAAGTTCTCAGCGTTTAGCTCTGAGGGCCCCTTTAAAATTTTCTTAGGCAGCAGCCTTGATTGAATCTAAAGCTCTCTATTATTGCTGGCTGTAGGCGAGCCACTGTAAAAGTCATTTAGACACAGAATACTAATAAGGGTAACTGTCCTAGATTTACAGAGGTGTAGACTTTTGATGCCTCAGTCAACCTAACAAACCATTAACAAATTTTGTAACAAACAAACCTTGAACTCCTCATGAGAGACATCAGGAGTATTCTGAAGCTTTAATAATGTAGGTGGGACCAAGGTTCGAGCGAAGTAATCAAAGACATCAATGCAGGAAGATAACACTCGCTGGGCTTTGATACGAACCTATCAATTTGAAACAATTAACATATTTAGTAACACAAAGATTTTCTTAACCAAAAAACATTAATTCCATTCTTCACATTATTCTTTAACTAACGTTTCACTAAAAAAAGGGAAGAGTCAACAACATAAAACTGCATGACTGATGGATTTCTTTTGAGGAGTTAAACGTACTGAATTTTGTTGTTCGAGATTAATATCTATTGCTCTCTGTCCTTTGATGTTTGGGTTTTTAAATTTAAAAAGATATCTACCTCTGTGTAAACTGTCGTTGCAAGTTTAAACAGATCATCCAGCAGTATCTTGTGTAGGGTTGTTAATTGTGTTGAGACACGATCAAGACTGCGCATCTAAAAAAAAAAGAAACAAGAACAAGTGACATTGCATTTGCCTCAAAGCAATCAAGGGACATTTACATGTAAAAACCTACATAGTTATATATTTTATTTATCTATTTGTTTATTTATTATTTACATGTATCATGGTATAATTTAATAACCACTTTCAAAAATATGATAATACTTATAACTGCCATAAGTGGACCTCAAACTCGTAGCAATTCAGACACCATAAAACCACAAGACAAAAATGGGAAAACAATTTATTGAGGGGTAAAGGATGTGAAGATGCAGAGGATGTGAGAGATACTGACGATGTGGGAGATGCAGGTTGAAAATTGTTACGCATACTGGAAAGCTGTGGTAACTGAAACTTGACACTGATCACTAGGAACTTACTGTGACTAGCGCAACAAAAAGTGATGGAAGAATTAGACCGAAAAAACTACATGCAAAACTTTGGACTTATCTATGAATCAGACAGAAACTATATGTAATTGTGATTGGTGTTCTATAGGTGAAACTGGCCGTTGCTTTGAAACCCGCAAGAAAGAACACGTTAGGAATGTAAAAACATGTGCCAATGGGTCAAACATTGCGAAACATGCGTGGTCTTTCGGTCATCGCATTGATTTCAGTCATTCTCGAGTTATCGACAAAGGCTCTTTTCGTGTTAGGAAAACTCTAGAGGCCTGGCACACCTCTTCTACCAAGCATGCTGACAATAACTTTAAGGCGATTCCTAATCAGTATAAAATTCTTTTTAAACAATAGCCACCATTTTTCATACCTTTACTCTGTTCTTTTTATCATTTTTATCTCGCCTTTTCTGTATATATTTCACTAATTTACATTCAACGTTTTATCCGTGGAAGGCTGTAGATCGACAGCCGAAAGCTTATATTCTTTTTCAAAATTTTTAGCCAGAGAACGTTTTTTATTGTATTTTAATATGCCTAATCCTGGCTGCGCTTCAATTTTTA
>JALIRR010009151.1:7500-10000 GCA_023091755.1 Montipora sp. Colony 1 RG-2022 | reverse complement strand
TTAAGTTTCCTGCTTCGGCAAAACACTTACCACAATGTTGGCATTTATAAGGCTTCGCTCCAGTGTGGACTTTTTGGTGTCTCCTTAAAGACCTTGCTGAACTAAAGCACTTATCACATTGTTTGCATTCATAAGGCTTCTCTCCGGTATGTGCTCTTTCGTGCGACTGTAAACTTTGATATGAACTTAAAGACCTTGCTGAACTAAAGCACTTGACGCATTGTTCGCATTCACAAGGCCTCTCTCCATTATGTACTCTTGCATGCCTCTTCAATGTTCCTGCTCGGCCAAAACACTTGCCACACTGCTTGCATTCATAAGGCTTCTCTCCAGTATGGATTCTTTTATGTCTCCTTAAGTTTCCTGCTTTGGCAAAACACTTACCACAATGTTGGCATTTATAAGGCTTCGCTCCAATGTGGACTCTTTCATGTGTCCTTAAAGAACTTGCTGAGCTAAAACACTTGTCACATTGTTTGCATTTGTGAGGTTTCTCTCCAGTATGGGTACTTTCATGTTTCTTTAATTTCCCTGCTTCGCTAAAACACTTGCCACATTGTTTACACTCATTTGTCTTCTCTCCAGTATGGACTTGTTCATCTCTCATAAGACTTTGTTCCTCGTTGAGACAGCTTCTTTTCTGTATACACCAAGTACCCCTGTTGACACAACGGCAGTTTCTTTCCTTAACTGATCTTGACATTATTAACAGATTTTGACTTCACTTAACACTAAAACGCAAAAGAAAAAGAAGTCATTTCCATCAACAACGTCCAACCGACGGCTTAGTCAAAGTCAAGTCATTGGTGATCTTTTAACTCACAAAAAACGATTTAGTGGTCTTAATTTGTTAATGGAAGTTAATGAGTTAGTATAAATTGTACACAGCGATCACGTGTTACACGGTATTCGTCGTCAGCTATCGTTTCGTTAAGTTTCCCACTCAGCATCGACAAACCTGAAGAATTTCACAGTTTTCAAATCGTAACCTCACAAGTGAAGCTTTGGCTCGCCATTCTTTTTTCTGGCTTCAGCATAAAATCTCCTCAGTACATATGCAGTTTCCAAAGAGTGAGATGGTTGCTGGAGATTGCACCAAAGGTACAATTGTCCTGTATTTCTTGTGCCGGAGGTGCCAACAATTGTAGGGGGTTCCGGGTGAAAATTCTTTGAAATTTGCACTTCTCAGATTGCTGGAAATGCACCGTCGAGTCCAACATTTTGGTTTTTTTATGCTGCTTGCTAAGAGAACCCATATTATTATGGTCATCCTGAGCTAACATATCAGCCTATAATTCATACATTAACGGGTGAAAGTCCTGAACAAACAAGAAAATTGGTCGCACACGAACAGATTAAACATTGGCCCGCAAAGTTCAGTGCCAGGGAAGGAACGAATTCGGAATTCATGAGCACTTCCGAAAGCTTAAACGGTAGAGTTACCTACGAGAAAAGTGCCGTGAGAAATGCTAGTGTCGACGTGAGAGCGTTAGATTGCATCGAAATGCGTGAGACTTGACAGCTCTGCCAACTTCTCCTTCGCGTCCACGACACGAATGACTCTTCGTTTCCCTCGCTTTCTTTGACTGCAACTTTTGTTCCTTTCTTAGTATTCTCAGTGTTTTTTGATCAACTAAAGATGTCAAAGCGTTCTCTGACAGCTCGGGAACCGATCTGCCATTTGGTGATTTCTGTTTACAATGTCCCCAATTAGTGCTCCAGCGCTAGAACGACCAGACACTTAAGAAAGGTTCCTTCCCTTTCCTTTCCTTTCCTTTTCAAATTCGTGGAGTAAAGTACAATTTTGAGATAGAATCTCTACTCATACTTTCTCTAGCCTAGTCGATGTTGTAAGTGAGCATTTCTGTGTACGTGACAATATTTTGACACGGAATAAGAGTACTCGAGGGCTTTTTTTGAAATCTGTATCTGGGCCAGTAAAATCCTAGTTTTGTTCTATACTCCGTTTTTTAAAACTCAGTCCTTGTTTCATACCAAGTCCGCAGTCCACGTTTCATACTACTGTAGGTCCGCAGTCCAAGTTTTATACCGGGTCCGCAGTCCACAGTCCTCGTTTTATACTGACCGTCTATTTTTATTCTTCCAATTATGCGTTTGTCAGGGTTTGCGTCCTACAAAAGCACAACCCCTTACAACGAAAACAACGCAGACCACAGTAACTCTCGATTATTACTCGGAGTTGCGCCCGAACGAACACAACGCAAGAAGAGAACATTAAAGAAGAACGGAAGGCTAGGAGTTGTATTTTATGTGGGAGCTTAAAACTACAGAAATAGCTTAGATTTGTAGTAAAAAGAAAGAAAAAGTGAATTTTGCCTTTCGAAAGTGACGCAAAAAGTCCTAACCCGTGGTAATTTTTCCAAATTGAACGTCCGCCATTTTGGACATCTTTTCTTCCGGTTACTTCCATAATAGGAATGCCCGCCGCCATGTTGTGACGTCACTGCATACATGCTTTTTTTCATGTCAACAAAATTTG
>JALIRR010009150.1:5000-16681 GCA_023091755.1 Montipora sp. Colony 1 RG-2022 | reverse complement strand
TTTTTCAGTGTTTGCAGCAGTTTTCCAGTAAAAACCGCAAAAACGTTTATCATGACCAATTTTTAAAAAAGTTAAAATTACAGTGCCAGTGCAAAATTGTGCAAAACGTTCGTTTTAGTTTCTAAATAACACGTTTTATGAAAACTGCTACTTTGCAGTGTTTGCCTCAGTTTTCCAGTAAAAACGGGAAAAATGTTTATCATGACCAATTTTTAAAAAAGTTAAAATTACAGTGCCAGTGAAAATTGTGCAAAACATTCGTTTTAGCCTCTAAATAACACGTTTTATGAAAACTGCTATTTTGCAGTGTTTGCAGCAGTTTTCCAGTAAAAACCGCAAAAATGTTTATCATGACCAATTTTTAAAAAAGTTAAAATTACAGTGCCAGTGCAAAATTGTGCAAAACGTTCGTTTTAGCCTCTAAATAACACGTTTTATGAAAACTGCTATTTTGCAGTGTTTGCAGCAGTTTTCCAGTAAAAACCGCAAAAATGTTTATCATGACCAATTTTTAAAAAAGTTAAAATTACAGTGCCAGTGCAAAATTGTGCAAAACGTTCGTTTTAGCCTCTAAATAACACGTTTTATGAAAACTGCTATTTTGCAGTGTTTGCAGCAGTTTTCCAGTAAAAACGGGAAAAATGTTTATCATGACCAATTTTTAAAAAAGTTAAAATTACAGTGCCAGTGCAAAATTGTGCAAAACGTTCGTTTTAGCCTCTAAATAACACGTTTTATGAAAACTGCTATTTTGCAGTGTTTGCAGCAGTTTTCCAGTAAAAACGGGAAAAATGTTTATCATGACCAATTTTTAAAAAAGTTAAAATTACAGTGCCAGTGCAAAATTGTGCAAAACGTTCGTTTTAGCCTCTAAATACACGTTTTATGAAAACTGCTATTTTGCAGTGTTTGCAGCAGTTTTCCAGTAAAAACCGCAAAAACGTTTATCATGACCAATTTTTAAAAAAGTTAAAATTACAGTGCCAGTGCAAAATTGTGCAAAACGTTCGTTTTAGCCTCTAAATAACACGTTTTATGAAAACTGCTATTTTGCAGTGTTTGCAGCAGTTTTCCAGTAAAAACGGGAAAAACGTTTATCATGACCAATTTTTAAAAAAGTTAAAATTACAGTGCCAGTGCAAAATTGTGCAAAACGTTCGTTTTAGCCTCTAAATAACACGTTTTATGAAAACTGCTATTTTGCAGTGTTTGCAGCAGTTTTCCAGTAAAAACCGCAAAAACGTTTATCATGACCAATTTTTAAAAAAGTTAAAATTACAGTGCCAGTGCAAAATTGTGCAAAACGTTCGTTTTAGCCTCTAAATAACACGTTTTATGAAAACTGCTATTTTGCAGTGTTTGCAGCAGTTTTCCAGTAAAAACCGCAAAAACGTTTATCATGACCAATTTTTAAAAAAGTTAAAATTACAGTGCCAGTGCAAAATTGTGCAAAACGTTCGTTTTAGCCTCTAAATAACACGTTTTATGAAAACTGCTATTTTGCAGTGTTTGCAGCAGTTTTCCAGTAAAAACGGGAAAAATGTTTATCATGACCAATTTTTAAAAAAGTTAAAATTACAGTGCCAGTGCAAAATTGTGCAAAACGTTCGTTTTAGCCTCTAAATAACACGTTTTATGAAAACTGCTATTTTGCAGTGTTTGCAGCAGTTTTCCAGTAAAAACCGCAAAAATGTTTATCATGACCAATTTTTAAAAAAGTTAAAATTACAGTGCCAGTGCAAAATTGTGCAAAACGTTCGTTTTAGCCTCTAAATAACACGTTTTATGAAAACTGCTATTTTGCAGTGTTTGCAGCAGTTTTCCAGTAAAAACCGCAAAAACGTTTATCATGACCAATTTTTAAAAAAGTTGAAAAATACAGTGCCAGTGCAAAATTGTGCAAAACGTTCGTTTTAGCCTCTAAATAACACGTTTTATGAAAACTTCTATTTTGCAGTGTTTGCAGCAGTTTTCCAGTAAAAACCGCAAAATGTTTATCATGACCAATTTTTAAAAAAGTTAAGATTACAGTGCCAGTGGAAAATTGTGGAAAACGTTCGTTTTAGCCTCTAAATAACACGTTTTATGAAAACTGCTATTTTGCAGTGTTTGCAGCAGTTTTCCAGTAAAAACAGCAAAAACGTTTATCATGACCAATTTTTAAAAAAGTTAAAATTACAGTGCCAGTGCAAAATTGTGCAAAACGTTCGTTTTAGCCTCTAAATAACACGTTTTATGAAAACTGCTATTTTGCAGTGTTTGCAGCAGTTTTCCAGTAAAAACCGCAAAAACGTTTATCATGACCAATTTTTAAAAAAGTTAAAATTACAGTGCCAGTGCAAAATTGTGCAAAACGTTCGTTTTAGCCTCTAAATAACACGTTTTATGAAAACTGCTATTTTGCAGTGTTTGCAGCAGTTTTCCAGTAAAAACCGCAAAAACGTTTATCATGACCAATTTTTAAAAAAGTTAAAATTACAGTGCCAGTGCAAAATTGTGCAAAACGTTCGTTTTAGCCTCTAAATAACACGTTTTATGAAAACTGCTATTTTGCAGTGTTTGCAGCAGTTTTCCAGTAAAAACAGCAAAAACGTTTATCATGACCAATTTTTAAAAAAGTTAAAATTACAGTGCCAGTGCAAAATTGTGCAAAACGTTCGTTTTAGCCTCTAAATAACACGTTTTATGAAAACTGCTATTTTGCAGTGTTTGCAGCAGTTTTCCAGTAAAAACCGCAAAAACGTTTATCATGACCAATTTTTAAAAAAGTTAAAATTACAGTGCCAGTGCAAAATTGTGCAAAACGTTCGTTTTAGCCTCTAAATAACACGTTTTATGAAAACTGCTATTTTGCAGTGTTTGCAGCAGTTTTCCAGTAAAAACCGCAAAAATGTTTATCATGACCAATTTTTAAAAAAGTTAAAATTACAGTGCCAGTGCAAAATTGTGCAAAACGTTCGTTTTAGCCTCTAAATAACACGTTTTATGAAAACTGCTATTTTGCAGTGTTTGCAGCAGTTTTCCAGTAAAAACAGCAAAAACGTTTATCATGACCAATTTTTAAAAAAGTTAAAATTACAGTGCCAGTGCAAAATTGTGCAAAACGTTCGTTTTAGCCTCTAAATAACACGTTTTATGAAAACTGCTATTTTGCAGTGTTTGCAGCAGTTTTCCAGTAAAAACAGCAAAAACGTTTATCATGACCAATTTTTAAAAAAGTTAAAATTACAGTGCCAGTGCAAAATTGTGCAAAACGTTCGTTTTAGCCTCTAAATAACACGTTTTATGAAAACTGCTATTTTGCAGTGTTTGCAGCAGTTTTCCAGTAAAAACAGCAAAAACGTTTATCATGACCAATTTTTAAAAAAGTTAAAATTACAGTGCCAGTGCAAAATTGTGCAAAACGTTCGTTTTAGCCTCTAAATAACACGTTTTATGAAAACTGCTATTTTGCAGTGTTTGCAGCAGTTTTCCAGTAAAAACCGCAAAAATGTTTATCATGACCAATTTTTAAAAAAGTTAAAATTACAGTGCCAGTGCAAAATTGTGCAAAACGTTCGTTTTAGCCTCTAAATAACACGTTTTATGAAAACTGCTATTTTGCAGTGTTTGCAGCAGTTTTCCAGTAAAAACAGCAAAAATGTTTATCATGACCAATTTTTAAAAAAGTTAAAATTACAGTGCCAGTGCAAAATTGTGCAAAACGTTCGTTTTAGCCTCTAAATAACACGTTTTATGAAAACTGCTATTTTGCAGTGTTTGCAGCAGTTTTCCAGTAAAAACCGCAAAAACGTTTATCATGACCAATTTTTAAAAAAGTTAAAATTACAGTGCCAGTGCAAAATTGTGCAAAACGTTCGTTTTAGCCTCTAAATAACACGTTTTATGAAAACTGCTATTTTGCAGTGTTTGCAGCAGTTTTCCAGTAAAAACAGCAAAAACGTTTATCATGACCAATTTTTAAAAAAGTTAAAATTACAGTGCCAGTGCAAAATTGTGCAAAACGTTCGTTTTAGCCTCTAAATAACACGTTTTATGAAAACTGCTATTTTGCAGTGTTTGCAGCAGTTTTCCAGTAAAAACCGCAAAAATGTTTATCATGACCAATTTTTAAAAAAGTTAAAATTACAGTGCCAGTGCAAAATTGTGCAAAACGTTCGTTTTAGCCTCTAAATAACACGTTTTATGAAAACTGCTATTTTGCAGTGTTTGCAGCAGTTTTCCAGTAAAAACAGCAAAAACGTTTATCATGACCAATTTTTAAAAAAGTTAAAATTACAGTGCCAGTGCAAAATTGTGCAAAACGTTCGTTTTAGCCTCTAAATAACACGTTTTATGAAAACTGCTATTTTGCAGTGTTTGCAGCAGTTTTCCAGTAAAAACAGCAAAAACGTTTATCATGACCAATTTTTAAAAAAGTTAAAATTACAGTGCCAGTGCAAAATTGTGCAAAACGTTCGTTTTAGCCTCTAAATAACACGTTTTATGAAAACTGCTATTTTGCAGTGTTTGCAGCAGTTTTCCAGTAAAAACCGCAAAAACGTTTATCATGACCAATTTTTAAAAAAGTTAAAATTACAGTGCCAGTGCAAAATTGTGCAAAACGTTCGTTTTAGCCTCTAAATAACACGTTTTATGAAAACTGCTATTTTGCAGTGTTTGCAGCAGTTTTCCAGTAAAAACCGC
This sequence comes from Montipora sp. Colony 1 RG-2022, assembly GCA_023091755.1. Lineage (NCBI taxonomy): Eukaryota > Metazoa > Cnidaria > Anthozoa > Scleractinia > Acroporidae > Montipora > Montipora sp. Colony 1 RG-2022. The sequence goes on along the minus strand of JALIRR010009150.1, from coordinate 11,995 downwards.
AAAAATGTTTATCATGACCAATTTTTAAAAAAGTTAAAATTACAGTGCCAGTGCAAAATTGTGCAAAACGTTCGTTTTAGCCTCTAAATAACACGTTTTATGAAAACTTGACCAATTTTTAAAAAAGTTAAAATTACAGTGCCAGTGCAAAATTGTGCAAAACGTTCGCTATTTTGCAGTGTTTGCAGCAGTTTTCCAGTAAAAACCGCAAAAACGTTTATCATGACCAATTTTTAAAAAAGTTAAAATTACAGTGCCAGTGCAAAATTGTGCAAAACGTTCGTTTTAGCCTCTAAATAACACGTTTTATGAAAACTGCTATTTTGCAGTGTTTGCAGCAGTTTTCCAGTAAAAAATGCAAAAACGTTTATCATGACCAATTTTTAAAAAAGTTAAAATTACAGTGCCAGTGCAAAATTGTGCAAAACGTTCGTTTTAGCCTCTAAATAACACGTTTTATGAAAACTGCTATTTTGCAGTGTTTGCAGCAGTTTTCCAGTAAAAACGGCAAAAACGTTTATCATGACCAATTTTTAAAAAAGTTAAAATTACAGTGCCAGTGCAAAATTGTGCAAAACGTTCGTTTTAGCCTCTAAATAACACGTTTTATGAAAACTGCTATTTTGCAGTGTTTGCAGCAGTTTTCCAGTAAAAACCGCAAAAATGTTTATCATGACCAATTTTTAAAAAAGTTAAAATTACAGTGCCAGTGCAAAATTGTGCAAAACGTTCGTTTTAGCCTCTAAATAACACGTTTTATGAAAACTGCTATTTTGCAGTGTTTGCAGCAGTTTTCCAGTAAAAACGCGAAAAACGTTTATCATGACCAATTTTTAAAAAAGTTAAAATTACAGTGCCAGTGCAAAATTGTGCAAAACGTTCGTTTTAGCCTCTAAATAACACGTTTTATGAAAACTGCTATTTTGCAGTGTTTGCAGCAGTTTTCCAGTAAAAACCGCAAAAACGTTTATCATGACCAATTTTTAAAAAAGTTAAAATTACAGTGCCAGTGCAAAATTGTGCAAAACGTTCGTTTTAGCCTCTAAATAACACGTTTTATGAAAACTGCTATTTTGCAGTGTTTGCAGCAGTTTTCCAGTAAAAACAGCAAAAACGTTTATCATGACCAATTTTTAAAAAAGTTAAAATTACAGTGCCAGTGCAAAATTGTGCAAAACGTTCGTTTTAGCCTCTAAATAACACGTTTTATGAAAACTGCTATTTTGCAGTGTTTGCAGCAGTTTTCCAGTAAAAACCGCAAAAATGTTTATCATGACCAATTTTTAAAAAAGTTAAAATTACAGTGCCAGTGCAAAATTGTGCAAAACGTTCGTTTTAGCCTCTAAATAACACGTTTTATGAAAACTGCTATTTTGCAGTGTTTGCAGCAGTTTTCCAGTAAAAACCGCAAAAACGTTTATCATGACCAATTTTTAAAAAAGTTAAAATTACAGTGCCAGTGCAAAATTGTGCAAAACGTTCGTTTTAGCCTCTAAATAACACGTTTTATGAAAACTGCTATTTTGCAGTGTTTGCAGCAGTTTTCCAGTAAAAACAGCAAAAACGTTTATCATGACCAATTTTTAAAAAAGTTAAAATTACAGTGCCAGTGCAAAATTGTGCAAAACGTTCGTTTTAGCCTCTAAATAACACGTTTTATGAAAACTGCTATTTTGCAGTGTTTGCAGCAGTTTTCCAGTAAAAACCGCAAAAACGTTTATCATGACCAATTTTTAAAAAAGTTAAAATTACAGTGCCAGTGCAAAATTGTGCAAAACGTTCGTTTTAGCCTCTAAATAACACGTTTTATGAAAACTGCTATTTTGCAGTGTTTGCAGCAGTTTTCCAGTAAAAACAGCAAAAACGTTTATCATGACCAATTTTTAAAAAAGTTAAAATTACAGTGCCAGTGCAAAATTGTGCAAAACGTTCGTTTTAGCCTCTAAATAACACGTTTTATGAAAACTGCTATTTTGCAGTGTTTGCAGCAGTTTTCCAGTAAAAACCGCAAAAATGTTTATCATGACCAATTTTTAAAAAAGTTAAAATTACAGTGCCAGTGCAAAATTGTGCAAAACGTTCGTTTTAGCCTCTAAATAACACGTTTTATGAAAACTGCTATTTTGCAGTGTTTGCAGCAGTTTTCCAGTAAAAACCGCAAAAATGTTTATCATGACCAATTTTTAAAAAAGTTAAAATTACAGTGCCAGTGCAAAATTGTGCAAAACGTTCGTTTTAGCCTCTAAATAACACGTTTTATGAAAACTGCTATTTTGCAGTGTTTGCAGCAGTTTTCCAGTAAAAACCGCAAAAATGTTTATCATGACCAATTTTTAAAAAAGTTAAAATTACAGTGCCAGTGCAAAATTGTGCAAAACGTTCGTTTTAGCCTCTAAATAACACGTTTTATGAAAACTGCTATTTTGCAGTGTTTGCAGCAGTTTTCCAGTAAAAACGGGAAAAATGTTTATCATGACCAATTTTTAAAAAAGTTAAAATTACAGTGCCAGTGCAAAATTGTGCAAAACGTTCGTTTTAGCCTCTAAATAACACGTTTTATGAAAACTGCTATTTTGCAGTGTTTGCAGCAGTTTTCCAGTAAAAACCGCAAAAATGTTTATCATGACCAATTTTTAAAAAAGTTAAAATTACAGTGCCAGTGCAAAATTGTGCAAAACGTTCGTTTTAGCCTCTAAATAACACGTTTTATGAAAACTGCTATTTTGCAGTGTTTGCAGCAGTTTTCCAGTAAAAACCGCAAAAACGTTTATCATGACCAATTTTTAAAAAAGTTAAAATTACAGTGCCAGTGCAAAATTGTGCAAAACGTTCGTTTTAGCCTCTAAATAACACGTTTTATGAAAACTGCTATTTTGCAGTGTTTGCAGCAGTTTTCCAGTAAAAACCGCAAAAACGTTTATCATGACCAATTTTTAAAAAAGTTAAAATTACAGTGCCAGTGCAAAATTGTGCAAAACGTTCGTTTTAGCCTCTAAATAACACGTTTTATGAAAACTGCTATTTTGCAGTGTTTGCAGCAGTTTTCCAGTAAAAACCGCAAAAACGTTTATCATGACCAATTTTTAAAAAAGTTAAAATTACAGTGCCAGTGCAAAATTGTGCAAAACGTTCGTTTTAGCCTCTAAATAACACGTTTTATGAAAACTGCTATTTTGCAGTGTTTGCAGCAGTTTTCCAGTAAAAACGGCAAAAACGTTTATCATGACCAATTTTTAAAAAAGTTAAAATTACAGTGCCAGTGCAAAATTGTGCAAAACGTTCGTTTTAGCCTCTAAATAACACGTTTTATGAAAACTGCTATTTTGCAGTGTTTGCAGCAGTTTTCCAGTAAAAACCGCAAAAACGTTTATCATGACCAATTTTTAAAAAAGTTAAAATTACAGTGCCAGTGCAAAATTGTGCAAAACGTTCGTTTTAGCCTCTAAATAACACGTTTTATGAAAACTGCTATTTTGCAGTGTTTGCAGCAGTTTTCCAGTAAAAACCGCAAAAACGTTTATCATGACCAATTTTTAAAAAAGTTAAAATTACAGTGCCAGTGCAAAATTGTGCAAAACGTTCGTTTTAGCCTCTAAATAACACGTTTTATGAAAACTGCTATTTTGCAGTGTTTGCAGCAGTTTTCCAGTAAAAACGGGAAAAATGTTTATCATGACCAATTTTTAAAAAAGTTAAAATTACAGTGCCAGTGCAAAATTGTGCAAAACGTTCGTTTTAGCCTCTAAATAACACGTTTTATGAAAACTGCTATTTTGCAGTGTTTGCAGCAGTTTTCCAGTAAAAACGGGAAAAACGTTTATCATGACCAATTTTTAAAAAAGTTAAAATTACAGTGCCAGTGCAAAATTGTGCAAAACGTTCGTTTTAGCCTCTAAATAACACGTTTTATGAAAACTGCTATTTTGCAGTGTTTGCAGCAGTTTTCCAGTAAAAACCGCAAAAACGTTTATCATGACCAATTTTTAAAAAAGTTAAAATTACAGTGCCAGTGCAAAATTGTGCAAAACGTTCGTTTTAGCCTCTAAATAACACGTTTTATGAAAACTGCTATTTTGCAGTGTTTGCAGCAGTTTTCCAGTAAAAACGGCAAAAACGTTTATCATGACCAATTTTTAAAAAAGTTAAAATTACAGTGCCAGTGCAAAATTGTGCAAAACGTTCGTTTTAGCCTCTAAATAACACGTTTTATGAAAACTGCTATTTTGCAGTGTTTGCAGCAGTTTTCCAGTAAAAACCGCAAAAACGTTTATCATGACCAATTTTTAAAAAAGTTAAAATTACAGTGCCAGTGCAAAATTGTGCAAAACGTTCGTTTTAGCCTCTAAATAACACGTTTTATGAAAACTGCTATTTTGCAGTGTTTGCAGCAGTTTTCCAGTAAAAACCGCAAAAACGTTTATCATGACCAATTTTTAAAAAAGTTAAAATTACAGTGCCAGTGCAAAATTGTGCAAAACGTTCGTTTTAGCCTCTAAATAACACGTTTTATGAAAACTGCTATTTTGCAGTGTTTGCAGCAGTTTTCCAGTAAAAACCGCAAAAATGTTTATCATGACCAATTTTTAAAAAAGTTAAAATTACAGTGCCAGTGCAAAATTGTGCAAAACGTTCGTTTTAGCCTCTAAATAACACGTTTTATGAAAACTGCTATTTTGCAGTGTTTGCAGCAGTTTTCCAGTAAAAACCGCAAAAACGTTTATCATGACCAATTTTTAAAAAAGTTAAAATTACAGTGCCAGTGCAAAATTGTGCAAAACGTTCGTTTTAGCCTCTAAATAACACGTTTTATGAAAACTGCTATTTTGCAGTGTTTGCAGCAGTTTTCCAGTAAAAACCGCAAAAATGTTTATCATGACCAATTTTTAAAAAAGTTAAAATTACAGTGCCAGTGCAAAATTGTGCAAAACGTTCGTTTTAGCCTCTAAATAACACGTTTTATGAAAACTGCTATTTTGCAGTGTTTGCAGCAGTTTTCCAGTAAAAACCGCAAAAACGTTTATCATGACCAATTTTTAAAAAAGTTAAAATTACAGTGCCAGTGCAAAATTGTGCAAAACGTTCGTTTTAGCCTCTAAATAACACGTTTTATGAAAACTGCTATTTTGCAGTGTTTGCAGCAGTTTTCCAGTAAAAACGGGAAAAATGTTTATCATGACCAATTTTTAAAAAAGTTAAAATTACAGTGCCAGTGCAAAATTGTGCAAAACGTTCGTTTTAGCCTCTAAATAACACGTTTTATGAAAACTGCTATTTTGCAGTGTTTGCAGCAGTTTTCCAGTAAAAACCGCAAAAACGTTTATCATGACCAATTTTTAAAAAAGTTAAAATTACAGTGCCAGTGCAAAATTGTGCAAAACGTTCGTTTTAGCCTCTAAATAACACGTTTTATGAAAACTGCTATTTTGCAGTGTTTGCAGCAGTTTTCCAGTAAAAACAGCAAAAACGTTTATCATGACCAATTTTTAAAAAAGTTAAAATTACAGTGCCAGTGCAAAATTGTGCAAAACGTTCGTTTTAGCCTCTAAATAACACGTTTTATGAAAACTGCTATTTTGCAGTGTTTGCAGCAGTTTTCCAGTAAAAACAGCAAAAACGTTTATCATGACCAATTTTTAAAAAAGTTAAAATTACAGTGCCAGTGCAAAATTGTGCAAAACGTTCGTTTTAGCCTCTAAATAACACGTTTTATGAAAACTGCTATTTTGCAGTGTTTGCAGCAGTTTTCCAGTAAAAACCGCAAAAACGTTTATCATGACCAATTTTTAAAAAAGTTAAAATTACAGTGCCAGTGCAAAATTGTGCAAAACGTTCGTTTTAGCCTCTAAATAACACGTTTTATGAAAACTGCTATTTTGCAGTGTTTGCAGCAGTTTTCCAGTAAAAACCGCAAAAACGTTTATCATGACCAATTTTTAAAAAAGTTAAAATTACAGTGCCAGTGCAAAATTGTGCAAAACGTTCGTTTTAGCCTCTAAATAACACGTTTTATGAAAACTGCTATTTTGCAGTGTTTGCAGCAGTTTTCCAGTAAAAACGGGAAAAACGTTTATCATGACCAATTTTTAAAAAAAGTTAAAATTACAGTGCCAGTGCAAAATTGTGCAAAACGTTCGTTTTAGCCTCTAAATAACACGTTTTATGAAAACTGCTATTTTGCAGTGTTTGCAGCAGTTTTCCAGTAAAAACCGCAAAAACGTTTATCATGACCAATTTTTAAAAAAGTTAAAATTACAGTGCCAGTGCAAAATTGTGCAAAACGTTCGTTTTAGCCTCTAAATAACACGTTTTATGAAAACTGCTATTTTGCAGTGTTTGCAGCAGTTTTCCAGTAAAAACAGCAAAAACGTTTATCATGACCAATTTTTAAAAAAGTTAAAATTACAGTGCCAGTGCAAAATTGTGCAAAACGTTCGTTTTAGCCTCTAAATAACACGTTTTATGAAAACTGCTATTTTGCAGTGTTTGCAGCAGTTTTCCAGTAAAAACAGCAAAAACGTTTATCATGACCAATTTTTAAAAAAGTTAAAATTACAGTGCCAGTGCAAAATTGTGCAAAACGTTCGTTTTAGCCTCTAAATAACACGTTTTATGAAAACTGCTATTTTGCAGTGTTTGCAGCAGTTTTCCAGTAAAAACGGGCAAAAACGTTTATCATGACCAATTTTTAAAAAAGTTAAAATTACAGTGCCAGTGCAAAATTGTGCAAAACGTTCGTTTTAGCCTCTAAATAACACGTTTTATGAAAACTGCTATTTTGCAGTGTTTGCAGCAGTTTTCCAGTAAAAACGGCAAAAACGTTTATCATGACCAATTTTTAAAAAAGTTAAAATTACAGTGCCAGTGCAAAATTGTGCAAAACGTTCGTTTTAGCCTCTAAATAACACGTTTTATGAAAACTGCTATTTTGCAGTGTTTGCAGCAGTTTTCCAGTAAAAACCGCAAAAACGTTTATCATGACCAATTTTTAAAAAAGT
>JALIRR010009149.1:10000-16682 GCA_023091755.1 Montipora sp. Colony 1 RG-2022 | reverse complement strand
TTTTTTCGCTTTTTACAGGGTTTGGTGGTCGTTTTAAAGCGTGCCGAGAATCCAGTCACTGATCCTATTTAACGTGAAGAAACCCGGGTCTAGACATCTTAAAAGTTATCACAAGCGTAACATGGCGACAAACTGTCAACACGCTTAGCATTGAACCCCATTCAGACTTCTAAAGCGATTGTAACCAGGACTTAACAGTGAAAGAAAAACAAGGTGTTTCAACCCAGAAAAGCTCAAATATCTTAACATTTTCTAATTATTTGGCCGAGCGGCGTTTTCTGTCTTCTTGTATTGCAGGCTAAATTTTTAAAATACTTACATCATGACACGAAACCCATACTTGAGGACTGCCATTTGAATTATCAAATTTCAGGATAGCAATGACCTTTTTCCCCATTTCAATATCGTCAATGACTCAGTTTCTTCAGGGTTTTTTTTTTATTGTTTTAGCTTCTTTAAACTTCTGTTGTGAATCAGTATATGTAACAACTTCAAGAAATTGAGTTGTTTATTGCAAGGAAATAAAGTTTTCGTCAGCAAGTTTAAATAGTGATTTGGTGCAATTGCAAGAATTTTGAACGGTAGAGTATAGGAAAAAATATCGGTGTGCCTTTTTTTCTTGGTGATAAAATAATTGGTATTTTGGTAGTACTCAGGATTATTATTACAGTGAAGCCGCTTAGTAGTCTTTTAAAATCACATGTATAATCGTAATATAATTTTGACTTTTGTTTTTAATGTAAATGAACAATGAAGTTGAACCCTTTTTACAATTGGAACAGAATATTTTTAAGTCTTTAATAATTTCTGTATTAGTTGACTGATTTTCAATAAATTATTATTATTATTATTATTATTACTATTATTATTATTATTATTATTATTATCAGTCGTTTTGGTCTCTTTCCCAATGTTTACAATTGTCTGACAAGTTGTCATCCTAGTAACAATGCATAACCTCAAAATACAAACAGATATTTTGGGTGAAAGACGGTGCAGGAGATAACTGAACAAAGATAAGTTATGGAATCCTAACTGATTTAAACTAGCAATTTGTAGAGAAAACGTTTGAAATGAAAGTGGGCTGGCCTTATGGATAAGGGGTTTTTTTTACTTTTGAATTACTTGTTAGGCTCACCCTGACTTTTTCAGACAGTAAACTGTACGATCTGGAACACGCGGGCTTAGACAGTACTTCTTCAAAGTGGCTATTCGTATGGGACTCGTACACCAACCTATTCATACAGGAGTCTTCTTAGAATTGATTAGAATGATTATTACAGGTTCATTAACACTCGGAAAGTCTTACCTCGTCTTTAATTCTTTTATATGCAGTTCAGAAATCAAACAACCGCATTGACGCCCGTTTAATTTCACGAAATACCTCCTTCATTCGAATGTGACCGGCTATCTCAGTGACCTGCCTTGTGTTTCTCGCATTCAAGTCTAAGCACTCACATTTAAAACGGTTACCTTTCAATTACTGCGTGACTATGTCCTTCAAGGTTAGGGTTAGAACCTCTAATCATTCTAAGAAAATTCCCGTTTGGATAGCAAATGGGGAGCTTTAGCAACAACGACGGGAACAGTAACGAGAACGTCATCTCAAAACATAAATTCGTGTTATTGCAATCACTTCGCGACTACTCCAAGCTTTTTAATGAGACAAAAGTGTGGCAGTCCCTCTGGAATGAAACCGTTATGAGTGGCAAACGACGACGACGGCAAAGAAATGGACAAAAATGAAAAATGCACGTGCAGAGCGTGCAAAGCTTTTGTTTTTGCCCACTAATTATGCAAATTTGTGACGTTCTCGTTGCCGTCGCCGTTGTCTTTGCTAAAGCTCCCTAATATAGGTCGGTGTACGGGTCCCAGCCTACGAATAGCCACTGCCAAAATAGGCATGTACTAAACCCCGAAACGCCCGCCTAAATACACAAAAAAAAAGCCCGAAACGCCGAAACGAAACCACCGGAACGAAACAACCGGAACCGCCGAAACCATCGAAACGCTGGAAAGTCGAAAACGACGTTGAAAACAGTGCAAAGACCAAGGTAACAAGCAAAAATACAAGGCGACAAAGTTATAATGAAAGAATGTTGACGCGTTTTTAAATTATTGTATTATTGCCACATATTTGCATTTCGAAGAGGTAATTTATGGTGGAAACTGAATTTGTGGATGTTTCGCTGGTTTCGTTTCGATGTTTCGGGTTTTAGTACATGTCCTAAAATATCCATTGTTTTGTTTGCTTACTGTTGGGGCACCATTAGACCTTGAGAAAATCTCTTTATGAACTTAATACAACAAAGTAAACCAACTTGATCGGACATACTGGTTATTTTCAGCATGAGAGAATTCTGCCGAAGATTATGACTGCTCCACCGGACAGCATTGGACTGGCGTTGTCATTCATTGCATCGGGCAATCAAGAGCTCCGAAAACAGCGCTCGGAAGAAGCTGTTATCCAGTTTTGTAAAGGATATGCTTTAGAACCTGGCCTTATCAAAGATCACCTGGTCACCTTGTCGCAGAACCACTTGCAAAGCGTAATCTGTACGCTGGAGGACTGGTGCGTGTGTTATAGCGCGGAATCAGCACTCTTCTTGCTCAATTCTGGAGTGACCGTAGCCATCGAACAAATTTGTGACCTGGTTACATCGCCAGGTCTTCGCCCGGACAGTCGCGTGGCCTGGACCACAAAACTCAGAACGCAAATGAGAAACAAATGCTATCTTGAGGCTGTTAAAACATGCTGTGACGCTTTGAGAATTTTCGCTAACCACGGTGATACGGTTGTTTTCCTTGTGGAACGTGCCATGGCATATTTATTGCTAAGAGACAAGAGTAGCGCTGTGAAGGACTTAACGGATGCTTGTGACAAGGAATTTGAAGCTGCCGTAGAATGCATAAAAGAAACTGCAACTAAGATGATGCCTGTTGTATTAGAAGCGCTTTACGAAGTTATAGCCACTCTAGCGCAAAAGTCGGGCATTTATAGTATGGATGAGCGATTGTACTTAGTCAAGATCGATCGCATTGTCGTCAAATTGAATCCCACCGATTCAGCCACCCTTGAGGATTGCGCAAGTCACATGATCAAACTAAATCAGTTTAAAGAAGCGTGCACGCTGTTGTCAGACGGAATAGATTATTTGACCTGTGCCGGGAATAGGAAAGGAGAAGCTTTGGAGCTGTTTCTTCACCGAGCTCAATGTCACTTGGCTCTTCACCAAACGGAACTTGCAGTCAATGATTATCTCAGTGCCGTATCCATTGACGATGACATCACGCGCATCACCATACTAGCTTTACCCTCTCAGCTACAGGATGCCATAGCCTCACTTTCAAAGAAAATTGCATCCGATTTACTTACGCACTATCGCCTCAAAACGAAGCTGAGCAGCACTTGCTCAGTTGATTCTAAGATCACCGCCGACAGCCTCCTAAGGGCTGCGCAAATATACCGACTTGTGTACCTTTTGGACGGGAATAATGTGGATGCCTTGATCAACGCTGCGGAGTGCTTGAGACTTAAAGATAATGACACTGAAGCTATCAAGACCCTTGACCTAGTCCTCGAGATGCGTCCAACGTGCTCTAAGGCTTACTATACGCGCGCATTTTGTTACATGAAAACCGCTGACGTGACCAACGCGCTCGCTGACTTTTCCACAACCCTAAATCTTCAGCCCAACTATGTGCAAGCGTTTTGTGGTCGCGCGTATGTTTGGCTCATGAATGGGCAACTGGAAAAAGCTGCAAAAGATCTGATAAGTGCAAGCGAGATATCCATAGCTGCCACCGTGACTTGGATCACAGAGCTGTCAGAATACAGACAGGAAACACTAAAGAACCAGTTGAAAGAATACCTTCTATTGACTTCAAAGAAACGGCAGGGTTGCGCGGACTCTCGCGTGGATACCTCGCTCATTCATTTGGGCGACGTCTTAACTCGAGCGTTTTCCACGGACTTTGAGTGTCATCTCGTGTTTGTGGAGATATTGCAGTCGCTATGCAAAGTAGACGAAGCTCAAGCAATTCTCGTTCGATTGATAAAACACAATCCCGACGACTACCTCGCAACACTTCACTTAGCAGCGTTGAAAATGAGAAGAAACAAAATGGCTGACGCGCTGGAAGACATTTGTGCACTTCTTAAAACCATTGGGGAAGAGACGCTTATGAGCTCTATGTTGAGATTAAGTGCGGGTGATCGCGCGCGCTTAACACGAGAGGCCCACTGCGAGGGTGTTCAGAGGCTCAATGCCTGTTCTGGGGATCCATTCGCAGAGTCGTATTTCTCGGTAGCAATCGCCGCCTCTCCAAACAAAGCTTGTGAATCATATGCGTGGCGAGCAAATTTAAGAATTCTGAAAGGAGAAATTGACCTGGCTATCAATGATTTAACTTTCGTTTTGAACCAGAAACCAAACTTTGTAAAAGCCTTATGTCAAAGAGGATTACTGCTGACTCAGAAGGAAAATCTGAAGGCTAGTTACCAAGACTTGCTCCATGCTCTCCTTCTTAATAGCCAAGCCCTTAAGAATTTTATTTTTTCACTCCAGGAAAGTCCCAAACAGCTTCTTCTAGCTTCCCTAGAAAACTGTGCTCAGCTACTATTTTCTCACTATCTGTCTCGTGGTTTCCGTTCCAAATATATTCCAAAACTCTGTCACTTGTTGGTTGAAGTAAACGCGGAGAAGTTGTCGTATCACTGCATGTACGCCGATGGTCTGATCATCTTCGAAGATTACCGAAGTGCTGTCGAAGAGCTCGACATTGCTGAATCCCTCTGTCCCGAAGATGTTACGGTTCTTAGCCGAAGTGGACTAGTTCATGTAAAGCTCGGCGAAATTGAACTTTCTGCGGCAAAATTTCAAAGGGCGGCTCAACTTGATTTCGAAGCTGTGAAGTTTGCACTTAATACCTTGAACGAATACCAAAAGGAAAGTCTGGTCACAGAATCGCTGATGAGAGCTAATGAACTCACGAAACTGAACGAGAACAAGGATGCGCTTGGATTTTTCACTCTCGCGGTAGCTGCCTCTAATGGTAAACAGCTCGAGATTTTGCGGATGCGTTCCAAGTGTTTTGAACGCCTTGGGCGTTATCAGGACGCTGTCGATGACATGTCGAGCGTTATCACTTTCGGGACACCTGTTGTTGGCGACCTAATCACGCGCGCAAACTTTCACTTACTTAATGACAATTTTAAGGGTGCATCCTTGGACTTTTCTGTTGCTATGGATACTCAAGAACTAACGGCTGTGACTCTTTTGTCCTCTTATCCCGGTAAAGAAGCTGCTGTGAGAGCGTTTCTCAAGGCTGTGACCACAGATTTGAACCGCAAGGACTTTGAAAGCGGAGTGACAATTTGCACCTACGGTCTGAAACTAGACCCTAACAATGTTGAGTTAAGAAACCTAAAGCGCAAGTGTGAGTTAGGTGTAAACAACAAATGCTTTATTCAGTGAGTGGGTTGTTATTAGGCAGTCGCTGTAAGACGAGGAATTCGCTTCCTCACGGAAACCCCACGACTAAGGATCGATTTTCCGGTTTGATTCTGTCTTCGGTGATATACCCGAACTTCATATATCGAACGAGGAAATTTGCAATTGGCTTTCCCCGTGAAACAATCACAGAGGGAGATTTCTAAACTTGTCAGGGCGCGGGATAGGCTCGATCTCGGAAAAATTTAGTCCTGTATCAGTGAGCATGTGCATTTTCAGGCGCGTCACGCAATCTCTCAAGCAAAAAAAGATTGCATGACAAGCCTAAGTAGCATTTTGGGCATACTATGGGGCTGTTATTGTAATGATAAATTTATATTATAATTTTGATAATTAAGGTTTAGTATTTAGTGACAGACTCGATGCTCAGAATTGATGTTGGCATCATTATAGCCTGCGCCGCTGGCGGGTTTGGTGAATTGTAGAAGTTTCTTTCCACCGTGGTTAACTTTCGAGTGAAAACAAGTAATAAACGAGCAGCAATGTTTTGTCGGCCACGGCTACGGCTACGCCTCCTGTTTTTATACCCGATATAACACGTGCTAAGAGTTTTTTGAACGGCTTCAAAAACATTCCACAAAAAGCGTGCCCTTCTGGACTCAGAACAATGGTTCAAATTGTAAGAGGAGAATACTAACGAAGAATGTTATATCAGGATATAAAGCTCTTGCGCGTGACGTTTCATCGATGTTTGGATGGGCTATTGGGCTCATAAATTATTAACGAGTTTTTGAAGCTTAGCTTGCTCTTTTGACTTCAGTCCAGGTTTTCGCGCGGCCATTACATTCAAACAAGCACTCGAGTCATCTCCGGTGGAAAAAAGCGTCAAAAATTCACCACTGAACCGCCTGCTACGCAGGCTAGCATCACTAGGGAGCTAAATGATGGGCAACGAAATCGGTAATGGCAGAAAGAAGGAAATGGTCACAAAATAAGATTATCATTGGTTAAAAGAGGAAAAGTAATCGCGCTGCTAATGCCTCACAAATTTTAGCACATATTTTTTCGGAATTCTGCACAACAACGACGTGAAATCACGTGAGTGTATATGCATGCTATATTTTTACTGTGGAACCGCTCGTACCTAATTTGGGCCCCGACCACAAGTATCGGGATATTTTTTAATCCGCAAATTTTCCTTTCCGGCGAATTCGCCGGCGAATCCGGAG
>JALIRR010009149.1:0-5000 GCA_023091755.1 Montipora sp. Colony 1 RG-2022 | reverse complement strand
AAAACCTGTCACGCGCGCAATTTCCCGCGCTGTTGTAATCAGTCCTATCAAACCGCGCTGCTTGCCTGGAAGCAATCACCGATTTTGGTTTCACGCCACTCGACTGAAAAGTGCTCTTCCCGGTTTGTTCAATAATACACTTCCTGATTGGCGGAATCTTTTCACCAACCTTAAAAATATTTGCTTGCTCACGTGTGTTTTCCCGCACTTGAACATCTTGTGTCTACATCCAGAACGAAGTTACACAGCATAAGGATCGTGACTAGAATGGATACTCCAAAATAAGGTGAGACACTTAGTTTTGTGTATAAAGTACCAAACGATCTTACCAAAAGTCTTACTAAGTTTAAACATAGTGTCACCAGAAAAATTTATGAACGCTAACCAGATCAGTGCCTAACCCAGCGGTCATTCTCTGCCGAAGCAGAGGGTTGTTTATCTACCAAAGCGGGTTAACACTCAGGCCCGGGTTGCTGGAAGCAAGGTTAGCGCTAACCAAGCGTTAAATACCATGGAAACCTATAGGTTTTGATACCTCTTAAACATCGCTTAGCTTAGCGCTAACCATGCTTCGAGCAACAAACGTTACACCTGCATACAGCTGTATGTGCCACGAAGTGTCTCACCTTGTGTTGGAGTATCCATTGTAGTTCAAAAATACCATAATACTCTTTGTTTGCCCTCCAAAATTCTGCATAAGCATGCTTTGTTTTTATTTCCTCTTGGGACCATTGTAAGTCGCAAGAGAAACTGGAAACAATGCTTATGCAAAAATTCGGATGGCTAACAAAGAGTATTATGGTATTTTTGAAAGTGGCCAATGAGGATGTTCAAAGCAACGAGAACAGCAACTTCAACGAAATACAAACTTCCGTTATCTCAAAAACTTCGCGATAATTTTACACTGAATAGTGCGAAGCAGGCGAGGGTTGGTAGCAACTGCATTAATATAAAGATTTAAAATGTAACATTGACCGTTGTGTGCTGTCAAAGTAGCCTTAATTTGGCATTTCGCCGAGAACGACTTATAAAGAAATGTTCTTAAATGCGTGCGGCATGATTAGCTCCACTATTGTCAACTATTGTGTCTTCGTCGTCGACGCTGCTTTAACTTCCTCATACTTGATTGGCTGCATTTGCGATATTGATTGGACTGTCGTTTAAAACTAGGAAAGCCTGAACGTCATTTCGTCACGTCTTCTAAAAACCTCAAGTTGGTCCGCGTTCTACGTCGTTGTTCTGGAGAGAACGGCAAGGAATGTAAAAACAAGCGAACGCAATTGTTTCCTGTCGACTGATTACAATCCTGACAAGTTCTAGAAAGTATTACTTTGACAGCAACACAGCAGTGTTAAAACTCTTCATCTGATTCTATTAATGTGGTATTCGCATTACCATACTTAAAACCATGGCCATCCAACACAGTAACCTGCATTCCAGGTCTGATACTGTCTAAGTTATCCACAACAGTGCTCCGATAGGAGGTCACCTCACCACTCTCCGGTATAGCTGCCCTCTCCTCGTCAAAAACCGTCTCTTCGTTGACTCTGAGATTCTGTGCATTTTCGTAATGCTGATACGATCTGGAGAAGTTATGTATTGCATCGTCCACAATGTCTTTCGGATTAATGGTTTGTCTAAGGTTTCTTGATATGCTTTTCAAGGCGGTTCCTTCTCCTCGCTCGTTGAGTTTCTTCTGGTGGCGGTAGATGGAGTAAGGGAAAGCGTATCTCAACGCAATGGCCGCGAAAAACATTTCGATGCAGATGACAAAATTTTGATAGCCTGCAGCTATAGTTCCCGCAGATAAGTCGTGATACGTGCGGATAGCACCGACTTTCTCCAACACTGCTAGGAGTACACCTGAGTTTTAAAGAAAAAATATATCAAAGACGCATGAGAAATAATTTCATACAGGAATTTGTTTTCCTTTGCCTCACAAATATCCAGGTTACCAGCTCATGCACTGTATGATCGCGTCAAGTGTTAGCAAGCTGATGTGTTTTTGAAACATTTTTTCGAAGTATCAAAAACGTGTAGAAAGCTCGTCTCTTTACCATCCCCAAAATCAACGCTACATCTGCATGATCCAGCACTTGGGAAAGTGTGGCTGTTTTTGCTTTCGTGCCTCGTACACCGACTCAGCCCCTCCTCAGCTCCTCTTCTCGAACAGTGTGTGGGTTCTTTAACGCCAGTTGTTTCTTACAAATTAGCCCTTGTTAACTCACTCTTAGCCTGAAAATTCGAAAGATTATTTCACCTTGAACAAGGCAACAAGGACTAATTTGCAAACAAACAAAAGAACACTAAAATTGTGGCCATTTTGGAATAAGGTGTATCTTTAAATAAAAGCAAATCAACTGTGATTTGCTTTATGACTTTCCCGCGCTTTACAACGGCTGCCGGAATGTACTTGTCCCACATTACGACTGGCTCATTTTCATTGTCAGCATCTGCTACAAAAAAACTCAACAATTGAAACCCGCTCTAAGAGAAGAGTACCCTTCAAAAAGAGTCACCTTCGATCTTTCCCAGGAAGAGTGGATGAATGAAGAAATGGACAAATCAAAATGAGAGTATGTATGAACATACTGTAGTAAGAAAAGAGAATCATGGGTGTTCAGTAACTGTTTTACAGTAAATAAACAAATTGAGAAAAGAGAGAATGTGTGGAATATTTGGAGCAATGCCAAACTGATTGGTTGAATGAATGGTCAACTGAATAAATAAGAATTGATCTGTCAATCAATCCATCAGATTGTGAAAAGATTGAAAGGCAATGCCAGCTTATGTGTGCTTTGAGTGCTTCTTGTTTCCTACCTTGCCAGAATGACATGAAAATGACAAATTTGATGGTGAAAAACTTCAGCACAGGATAATAAGGACTAAGCATATCTCTTGTGGCCTGATAAAACAGAAACAATGCATACAGAGCCAGGGACACAGTAATGTTGTACACTATTGTGATGTAGAGATATCCACGATCGGCCCTAAAAGTGGAAAGAAAGGAAAAATGTCCAGAAAGAAAGCCAAACGTCAAAAGAAAGTCAATCCACAAATTGCCCCAATTCTCTTCACTTAAGAGAAACAGAGGATATTACATGGCCACGTGGTATCTCCTAGCGGCCACGTAATATTCTGTTTATTATATATTAAACACCAATGAAATACTAAATCATTTCACGAAAGGCATCGAAAGGCATGATTTTCATATGTAACCGTATGACAGCGTTCTTTTCACATGTGAAAATAACATGTTATCTTCACGTGTGAAGATATCATGTTTCCGCACGTAAGCTCACTTGGTATTTCATTGGTGTAGGTCCAGGGGTCAATTGGTTCACTCACTGACTCCTGGAAGTGAGACAAAATAGATTTTACTCTGTCTAGAACCAAGCAATTTTACTTGCCAATGGGTTAAATTCAATTTAAAACAAATGGTAACGAGCTCTGCTGGCCAATTTGCAAAGAAACCAAAATAAAGTCTATTCCACTCACATGTAGCATGTTATTGAGGATAAAAATAAATTCTTCACTTCAGAAAACAAAAGTGTAGATATCAGATAGATGTTTCCCTTGGCAGTAGAGCATCAGTACTAGCTGACACCCACAAGGAAGAAATTGTGGGCGACTCAGGGGGCAGCAAGTACTTTTTACAAAATTTCATAATATCTTAGCAATTTTCTTGTTTGGACAAAGCTTAGGATGCATTTCCAAGTATCAACAAAAAGGATAATAGGACTGTGAAAACAAACTAAACATACAAGCCCATTTAAAGGGATGGGTTTAAATGAAAGAATATTCTTTTCAATGGTGACCCATGGACACTTGGGAAAATTCTAGGTTCACCTTTGCAGGAGTCAAACCTAGTTCAATGTCCTAGCTCCAACAAGGCTCCTAGAGTTCAGTGATAAAGCATCCTTGCTAACTAGTAATCCCAAACTAGTAATCAGAAGGTCGTAGGTTGAACTCCTACAAAGGACTACTCAATTTTTTTTTTGAGTATTCACTTAAAGTCACCATCAATAAATAAAATTATGTCTAAAGCTTGCACACTCCTGAAAGGCCTCAGTTGCTTCTAAAAAATTAATAACAACCACAAAAAAATAATAACCTACCGCCAGTCTCCGTCAGAGTAATAACCCATCGGCTGAAGAATTAATGTGATGGCTGCCATGAGCGGTTTAATTACGCAGTATTGGAGAGTCGCCTGGATAAAAATGTACACATCACAATAATGTCCTGTTAATACGTTAGGCTGCATGGCAAAAATGTAATTTAAATGTAAAAAGTAGGAATCTTTTTGCATGATTATTTACAGTGGCAAGCTGGTGGCATAACATTGCATAAGTCATACATATCTCCTGCAAAGTCATATTCTTAATTATACATGTATGTCATATTGACTTGTTAAATGAAAGTATGGTTACCAATAGATAAATGAGAATTCTTTCCCTGAACAAAATGGTCACTCAGTAATATTATTACTGAGTACAACCATACTTTAGATACACAATACTTATTAGTTATGTTAAATAATTTGAACTGTAGCAGGACAAACTGTCTCATATAAATCTTCCCGTGAAACACAATCTCTGGAAATTTCAAAACTCACCCTTTTACAGAAACGCAGGAAAACTATGGTGTGTTGGCATCCAGTGAGACAACATGTGCACCACAACCAGCTGGCTCTGACAAATTATACACAACAAGTCCATAAGAGCATAGACAAAAATAAGTGTGGTATCTTCATGGAAGGGGATATGGTGTTTTACTGCTTAACCCTTTGACACCTCAAATGCCCTAGGATACCCCCAGTTGGTGAGTAAAATTGTCTGGCATTAGACAGAGTAAAATCTGTTGAGTCTCACTCCCACAGGTCACATGGGTCAATTAATCCTTAAACCCCTAAACTGGCCTCCACTGACGACTACAATCATCTGGCGAAAGTACATGTACAATCTACAAGTCTAGGAGGAAAAGGGTTAATCAACTCAAAA
>JALIRR010009148.1:0-16685 GCA_023091755.1 Montipora sp. Colony 1 RG-2022 | reverse complement strand
CAAAATATTTTATGATCGTTTCTGGGTGATTAGAGTATAACATAAATTATATCTGTGGCAAAGCCAAAAGGGCTCTAGGTTTGATACGCGTCCAATACTGAAATATGGTCGTCAAGTCTGCAATCCTCACTTAGTTGAGCATATCAACAGTAGAGAGTCGGTTCAAAGGCGAGCTACTCGAGTTATTTGGGTGTCCGAGGCCATGTTTTCACGATAGCCGTTGTCTCGCTTAATTAACTTTCGTGAAAGTGGTTTGTTTGCAGACTTCATTAAGCGACTTAAAAATGATTCGTGTTTTCACGGGTAAGACTAAATGAGGAGAGAGCACGAAATAGCATGAAACAGCGAGCCTGTTGTATTTCCGATTTGAGCCAACTCGCTTCAGTTGAATGGTTTGGTGGCTTAAATTTAATGAGAGTTCTATTGAAATTTGCCGACTCGCTTAACTTTAAGCGAGTTGGGAAAGGAACTGTTTTCACAGAATTTTCGGTTGTCACTTGCTAAGCGACCTTCATAAGTTTCTTACTTTAAAAAACACACAGAAACCATAATTTTGGGATAAGACCTACAATGAAAGGACCCGTAAAAAATATTTTAAATGAATTATCTTTTTTTTATATCGTTATATTACCGACAGGGACGATATTTCCTTGCCATGGAAATTATGGTTGCCACTTCATTAGCTAATTTTAAAGTCCGGTCTTTTAGATCATTTGTGCCAAATGTAGAATATTACGCGTGTTAATGTGCGAGTGTTGTACATGTACTTATTTTAGAAACTTATTGTCTCTTAATCCAAGAGTCCATCATCAATTTTTGCTTAACTCTTAATTCTTATTTTTTAGTGTGTTTGATATTGGAGAGTGATCTTTCTATGGGAATTTGGTTTCCCCCAATTATTCTCCTGTCGTATATATCCTTTGGGCCTGTAATCGGCGGACGAAGTAAATTATTAAACTTACAAAAAACTTAAACTTAAACTCTAACAGCGTCTGCCAACCTCGACCGCCAATCCCGAATTCTAATCACATCCATCAACCGCTCTGGAGAGTGATCTTTCTATGGGAATTTGGTTTCCCCCAATTATTCTCCTGTCGTATATATCCTTTGAGCCTGTAATCGGCGGACGAAGTAAATTATTAAACTTACAATAAACTTAAACTTAAACTCTAACAGCGTCTGCCAACCTCGTCCGCCAATCCCGAATTCTAATCACATCCATCAACCGCTCCCGCCAACCGCAGCCGCAACCGCTAATCGCGACTGCAACCGCGGCTGCTAACCATGACCCCAAACACAACCACGAAAGCTAACCGAGACCGTGGCCGCTGCCCGCGTCCGCTGATGCGAGTGTGAACGCGACCAAGACCGTGACCGCTAATTGCGTCGGCTTAATGCCAATACGAACGCGACCACGAGCTGGCCGCAAACCTCAGCTTAAAAGGAGTTTGAAAGAGAACAAAATGAATCATATTCAGCAAATTGGGTTTGTGAACAACCGGACCCTGCTTAGAGAAGAAGGATCCGATAAAATCATACATGCTCGAGAACATGCCGCTACTTGGACTCATCAAGTTCGGTCTATCATCAAGCCCAGTTGACTCTTACATGGTGCCCTCGTTCTTTCATTAGTTTGAGAGGCCGAGAATGAAGTGCTTAATCTTAGAGCCTGTTTACATGGCGGGAGGGTGCCCCGGCTGACCCGAGTCGTGATCACCGGGCTAAAAACATAGCCCGCCACGCTTACATGAAACTTACCTAAGGGGGATGGCAAGTGGGCTATCTTTTGAGTGGGCTACTTATGACTAGGGTGAACCAACAAGATGGCGGACAAAATAAACGTTCTGGCAGGAAGTTTAATTTTTTTTATCACTTGTTCTATTAGCGGCCGCTTTCAGCCGTCTAGGGAAACTATTTTGCACTTAATTTGTCATGTCGTTCAGTAGATGTCAATAGGGAGCTTAAGCAACGACAACGGCGACGTCAACGAGAATGTCACAAATTTGCATATTTAGTGGCCAAAGACAAAAGCTTTGCACGTTCTGTACGTACGTTTTTCATTTTTGTCTATTTCTTTGCCGTCGTCAGCAAAACTACAACGTGAAATGACCAAATTTGAGGTTTTATGAAGGAAGTCAGCGTTTGAAGATAAATTTTCATTTTCTCCCCTAAATAAAGCGCCGCTCATAACATTTTCATTCCTGAGGGATTGCCATACCTTTCGGCTTAACTGTAGAATACCCTGCCATTTTGAAGCTGCATTTTGAGGCTGGATACGCTGATACGCAGTCGAAAGTACCACCCCCCCCCCCCCCCAAGTAAGCTTCTAACTATATTGTGAAGTGGATACGCGGATACGGGGATACGCAGTGGAAAACATGGATACCCGGATATGTAGTTACGCGGACATCACACATGGGAACTGGATACCAACTTCGTGTAACATACTTCAAAATTCTCTGTTGTATATGCAAAATTCAAAGTTCCCGAGAAAAGCAAGCTACAAATATTATATTCTTCGTTCTTTAAAGCATGGAATCGAGACCAGCAAAGATTGCGATCAAAGTATCAGGCAAATTTCAACTAAAGCTAAGTAACTGAGTAACAATCCCGTACTTAACTACAGAATACCCTGCCACCTCGAAGCTATACCCTAAGTTGGGTGGATACGCGGATACGCAGATACGCAGCGGAAACACCGAGCTTCGTGGATACGTGGATACTCACTTATTTCTTGGTTCCCATTATTTCTCCTTTCTGACGGCGCCAAACAAAAAGAGCGCTTCATAAAGCACGATGATCAAGTGAAAACCAATGATTTTTCTTAAAGCGCGATCAATCTCCTTGTTGATATGTATTTCTCGTCCGTATAGTTCGATGATTGGGTCATTTTACAGTTCTATTAACTTTCATTTACTACACGAAATAGCCCTCGATTCCTGATTAAGCCTAAGCGCTCGCCTCAGTGATTAGGCCTAAGCACTCGCGTAGAATTTTAGCTTTCATTTTGCGGTTCGGTTAACAACACTTTTCACGAGATCGTGTGAAGATGAAAGCAGCATTCGTTTACTGATTAAGCCTAGTAAACACTCGCTTCAGTGATTAGGCATAAGCACTCTCGCGAAAATTTGCGGTTCGGTTCTCACAATATACTTAGATGTTTACTTGGGGAGGGGTGGTATTTTCGACAGCGTATCCGCGTATCCGCGTATCCACTTCACAACATACTACTTAGATGTTTACTTGGGGAGGGGTGGTATTTTCGACAGCGTATCCGCGTATCCGCGTATCCACTTCACAATACACCTAGAGTTTACTTGGGGAGCAGTGGTATTTTCGACTGCGTATCCGCGTTTCCGCGTATCCACTTCACAATATCGTTAGAAGTTTACTTGGGGAGGGGTGGTATTTTCGACAGCGTATCCGCGTATCCGCGTATCCACTTCACAATATAGTTAGAAGTTTACTTGGGGAGGAGTGGTATTTTCGACTGCATATCCGCGTATCCAGCCTCCTCTGAGGTGCAGCTTTAAAATGGAAGGGTATTCTGCAGTTACTTCCCTTTCTCACATTAAAAAACTTGGAATAGTCGTGAAGTGATAATAACAATGACAATTTATGTCTTGTGATGACGTTCTCGTTGCCGTTCCCGTCGTCGTTGGTAAAGCTCCTTAATGTTAAGTGATTACGACGAAACAGTTCCCCGTGATGGTAATTTCGCGCCGCCATGTTTTCGCGATCTATCCCGGGTCACCCGTCACGAACCGTCTACATGGCAAAAAGTATAGCCCACCTAGAGCGCAGGTGCCTAGGGCAAGTAGACAGGGTGCCCCAGAACATATATACACAACTTACTCTCCAATGGCTGTAAATATGAGCTCGAGTGAAAGGTAAAAAGCGAGGCGACTCCAATGTTAGAATCCATAATCACAGTGTGGGCTAAGCGCGGTGAGAGTAATGTTCGCAAGCAAAACGACAAAGATAGTAGTGCTGGAAGAAAGGCAAAGTATGAAAGGCAGACCGGCTGGCTCGGTTTGTCATGCACCGGATCAGTTTGTGGGTGTTCGCGCAATTAAAACTCCGGTCGGACCAACACTAAGGGTCTTTAAATGACTGAGGAAAAAGTGCTGCCATTGTAAAAACATCTACAAATGGTTAGGCTCTCTGATCTTCTAGAATTGACGATAAACCATAGGGGCCGTCTCACAACTCTTCAAAGTTCATAATCCCGATGGAGTTCACGGTGTCGTTGTCTGTGTAATCATGGTAGGGAGGGTGAACGCTCGAAGATACCAGCTACACCAAGCTACTTGAAAAATCCGAAGATCATAAAACATAAAATGAAGACGATGATACGAAGATCTCTAGTAGTTTGGTTAAGGATCACATCAGTGCAAAAAAAGGAGCTTGGGAACCAAAATGGAACCCTTGTGCTATAGACGGATGAAAAACACGTATATGCTATGTATTTTAGTTGGAAATGTCATGTCTCGAAGTTATTAGCTCTTGTAGTTACTCTGAAATTCGAGATGAAAGAAAGTTTATGCATGTCTATATGTTACCTTTAGCAGGGCGCGTGCGTACACTTTGTAATCCACGACTCCAGTACAGTGCTTGCCATTAAGGGATACAATGACTTTTCGTAGAATATTAAGGAGATCGAAATCTTACGTTAAATTGACAAGGGCGGTCTTGAGCCGTGTGTAGGAATAGGACTGTCTCATAGGGGGTATGGGCCGACATTTCTCTCCCTCCCTGCCAAGTGCCAACTGCGTCTGCTCTAAAAGTGAGATACGGGGCGATAGCCCAGGCAGTCTCGTTTGGTACGACAGTCTGGCGTGATGTCCGGAGGTGATGCGCTTTTCTCTCTTCTTCAAATATTCCGTTATCAAATGCATAAAATGTTCTGGCTCTCCGATACGTACCATAGCAAAAGAAGGTTCTGGTTTTTACAAGGAATTGACATTTCAGTTAATTCTAAAAACACAAACGTAACGGAAGAACCGTGTCTGGTCTTCTCGAGAAAGAGGGGAGAGATGGTTTCATGCAGATTAGGACGCTACACGGCCAACGTTTTCCAAAAACGTAAACCTCCCTCAAAACGAGTACAACACTTGCGAGACCAGTTTCACGAAGTGGTGTTACATGTTGAAAATCGTCCTTTTATCACCACAACCTCGTTCCCAGGGTCTCTCTTCTCTGCCTCCATTGTCGACAATGGAGGCAGAAAAGAGAGACCCTGGGAACGAGGTTGTTATCACCACTGCAACTGCTGCCACCGTTGCAGAAATTGAATGCGGTTCTACTTTTCGTGAAACTTGTCTCGCAACGGAAATTCAAAAAAGTTTCACGAAACCGACCACGTTACACGGTACAATGTTTCCTAAAACTTGTTTCGCAGCCCCCTTTCAGATAAAAGTTTCAACGTGCAACAGCAGCTTCGATCATTTCGTGGCGTCCTTGCTGTAAGAAATGATCTGGCCCGCCAGTTGCTCGCAAACATTGAGCCAACGTCGGGTGACTTGGATCGGGCTTGTGCAATAAATCTCGTACCTAGATCTCTTGTAGCGAGCAAGGACGCCTCAAGAGATCTGGGTACAAGTGTGCATCAAACAATGCAGAATTTCTGAAAACTCAAACCGGAAGCTGTTGCTTTTGTTGTTGAACTGATGAAAAGTGCCCAGTTCTACGTTACTGAATTCGTGGTATTTTGCATTGGGCTATTCAGTTTTGTCGTGGTTAATTGTTCCTGGTAAACCTCCTATATCACTTTATTGGTTTATGACACACTTTCTTGAAGCAATTATTGAATTCCTTCCTGGGTAAGTTGCATATTATGTGCTAAAAAGTGGATGTATGGGAATTTGTGTCAAAACTAGATATGTCTGATAATGTTACTTAACTCGGCCACCTTAAGACATGTCAGAAAACGTCAGTCCTGTTGATTCATTCGTCTCTAAATGTGCTAGCGGGAAAGTTAAATCAGCAGCTGATCGGCCAATCTGTTACTGAAGACCGGCTTAGTAATACACACCGTTAACAAGAGCATAACTGGGCTTTCGCTTCCATACAACAAACAAGGCAAATCAAAGAAAGAGAGTACGTTAACACAACACAGTTGGCAGCTTATATTTTTTTTACAGCTAATGCGTTACGAAACATTGACTTGGCCGGCAATGCGGAAGTTCCGCCGGCCAACCTTAAATGACTTCCGAAACAGTGCCAGTAATACAAATAAATGAATTTTATTTAAGTGTGAAGTGCATTTAGCGCTGAAACACTATAGAGGAATATGAAATGAACTCATATCAAATCAGAAGAAAACCGGAGTATCCGGAGAAAATCCACTTGGAGTGGAGAAGAGAACCAAGGGGTATTAAACACCACTGTGCCATCCATGTTCCTTCTTAAGGTAAGGGTCTAATTCAAGTGCCGTACTCACATATAACGAGGGAAGTCTTCAATAGCAATGGTTTCCACCCTTCCATAGTTTAAGACCTTCCTGATCACTTGAGAGTTCTTTACCCGCGCTGTTTTTCCTTGATTACTTCAATCAGACCTCTCGAAGAACTTAAATCCTACGTGCATAGTCATGCACGAGTACATAAATCTTAAGTCCTACTTAAATCCTACGTGCATAGTTCATGCACGAGTACATAACGGGAAGAGTTTAGCCATGTTTTCAAACATCTTTAATCCAAGATTCAATTCAAAGTTCTAGTTGGCTGAATGGGTTTTCTTGTTTTCTTAAGAAAAGAAGTTTTAAATTCGTCATGCAAATCTGTTTGTTTACGCTCTTTAATTGGTCCTTGAAAATACGATTTTCATGGTCGCTTAAGCTGAAGCTATCCGCCACAGGAAAAATAGCGAAACCGCATTTCGGTAACACCTACTACAGATATTTTCTTCGAATTGATTTAGTTCAGGAGTCCATGGTGATGGACTCTTGTGTAGTCTCATTTCTTTCCAAGAGAGTCTCTCCAATAGATTTCTCTCCAAATTATCCTACGATTCCGTTTCTGAGAATGCCTTCTTTTACCTTTCACAAAAGAAACCGATACTCATGATCCACGCTTTAATTTCAGACGACAGTATCAACTTTGGGGGACACCCCTCCTCCACCCTTGTTACATCATTTACGTAGCACTGACGTCAACGAAGATAAACTTCCTGCCTTATGCTGCAATAAATAACACACCAAAGTCTATTTTGAGGCGCTGGTCAGTTTGTGGGATGCATGGGCTGTAGATAGCAGCGATGTCTGCTCTAAATAAGCATTTTCTCTTTGAGCAAGTCTATTATCTTGGCAAAAAAGGGCAAAAGGTAAGTAACGGTAAACAATATATGATATACGGTTCCAATCTCTCCCAAAACGTTTATGGGAAAGGGTTAGCTAAGTTCAACGCTTCTTTGCAAAAGTTAATGATCGAAATATGAAGTAAATGATTTGAAAAGAGAGTTCTTAGCATGAGGTGGAAAGTACAGTTTTCGTCAGCCCACCGTCACCCGGCCCACTTAACTTTCCGGTTTGCATTGGAGTTCTTTCTTACGTTTCCTCATTCCAAGACTTGTAAAATGGGTAAGAAATAAACATTTCGGTGTCATAATTGTAGTTCGCTCTTTTTTTTATTTCAGTGGGATATCACAGTAAATGGAAATGAACAAAACAGAAAATGTAAGTGTTATGTTATTGTGGACGAATTTGTAAGTTGGACTAAAACCTAATCTTTTAGGAATGCCCAGGATATAACAGACACTGTTTACAGGTGTCACATCTTTTCCTTTCTTAAGAAAGTTCGTAGTTACGCTTACGGAAAGTCTGCCCAGAAATTATTTTTTATATTGCACGACGCAGATTCCATGCAAAGAATTCAATTATAAAACCCCGCATCATGTCTTCCATTTGTAACTAAATATTACTTGCCGTAAATTTAGTTTACATTTCATGCACAAATCTGAACATATACAGGAAATATCTTCCTTTAACATTTTACACTTTGAAAATGGCGCAGAGTCTTCAAATAAGAAACTGGGCCCGATCCAAATTTCCTCTGGTTGTTATCATGTACGATTTTTCATTTTCATCTTCCAAATACCCCCATGTTCTAGTTAACTAGAAATACCATTGAAGTGCTCATTTTCCGTTGAGTTTAAGATGGCAAACCCCCAAGTTATTCTGGTAAACTCATGCTGCAGTAGTATGACTTAGAGGGTTTGTAACAGGTGTCATCATTGTTGAAGTCGCCACTCTATCTTTATCTGAATATTAATTATTTTTGCTGAAGTACAATATCAATTGACTGCAAAATGGAGCTGCAGCTTATTGATAAGCTTTGAGTCTTTGCAAAAAAAGGCAAAAATACAAAAAGACACCTCATGATCGTTCTTGTTCACACGAAAGATTTAAACTTGAGTTGAGCACTTGGTTAATTTCTTGTTTGGAAGGTAATATTGCACCTAACGATTGAAACACAATTATTATAACATTATAACAGGGTCCATAATTTACATTATTATATTTGTGAACATCTGCCAGTTTCTTAAACCATTGGCTCATCTGCTTTGAACGTTTTTGTTGGCCTTGACACCTTTTCACACCATCTGTGTCCAAATCAGTTGTGCAGAGTGGGGTTGCTGTTTCTGTCCGTCAAACACAGTAAAACTGTGAGAGCACCCCAATGAATGAGAAATGGGCTTAGGAAAGTTATAAGTATTTGAAGATAAAGGTTGACATCATAGTTGCGGTCATGTGACACCAATGTCTTCTAGCTTCCACAAATTTTCCATTCCCTTGTGCAAAAGGGCTGTTAGGTAGTTTTTATCCCTATATCCCAAGTTAAATAACATTATATAGGTAACAAGAAAATCCCAATCATTTTCCAGCAACCCCATCCTAGATGAGGTGTGATCAGAATGAAGTATATTTCATGAAACTTAAACAGGGGACAGCCAGAGAGCCATACACCATAACAATATTTTAGTATTCATTTCATGTCATTTTATTCCTTCTTTCCCATATAAGATGTTGTAAAGGTCCAAAGAGCTCTTGGCAAATGGATCTTTCCGAAGTCGAAGAAGCCAGAGATTGTAGAGCTTGTGCCCAACAGCCATGCTGTTATTTTCATGGAGAGCCTTGATAATCACAAAAATATTGTAGCTCTTGTACCTGTTAGTCGCAGCTGCCAGCATATTAGAGGTCATTTCTTTACCTCCCAAGAAAGACAGTCCATCAGAGACCTCAAGGACTTCTTCTCAAGATGTTGTGATGGTACGTTGTTTATTTTATCATCAGAAATGAAGTACTTTTTTTTAGGGAAGCAATACAAGTGGTATATAGGAAAATCAAAAACTTTGAGGGGGGACTTGTAACCTCATTCTGATGGTTTATTTAACAATTAGACCCGCAGCCCGCAAGGGCTACAGGTCAATAGCCCATGAGGCGAAGCCGAATGGGCTTAATTGACCAGTGGCCCTTGAGGGCGAAGGGTCTAATTGTTTTAGTATCACCCAACTAGTCAGACAGAAAAGGCAATAATGAAGTTAGCAAATGCAAGTTGAAGAAATATTTATTTGGGAATAAAAGGAAAGAAAGCGTCATGCTTTTCGCTACTGGAGGACTATTACTAATAGTCCTCTAGTAGCGTAGCCAATCATAATGCAGGATTCGCATTGGTCCACTAGTTGGGTGATACTAACATACATTAACACTTCCCCTTGTATGAATGCTAGCTCTCGTGTTAGTATCCACCAGCTGTGCTCTAATGCATGTACACTCAATAATGGCTCTTTTCCTCCATTTGTTTTCTCTCAGTTATCTCTTTTGATGTGGATATTGAGGAAGGCTTCATAAAAGAATCCTGCAACCTCAAAATGCACCTTCATATTTTCTGTGAACGGATTTGTATCATACAAAACCAAGGATATAACTTCAAGGTGTTCAGAGAGTGGCCCCTTAAGTTTTGCAGGCAGGTGATGACAACTTCAAATGGTGTCAAGTTGATCATGTCAACTGAAACACTTGCCTTAAGGACTCAACAAGGCAATGACATCAAATCAAAGATAGCAGAAAGACTCCCCATCTATTCTCCTGGAAGCCATCATCTTCCCATTGGCTCATTTTCAGCATCAACGCATGACAGAAATTATAATAGTATTGCACAGCACTTAAGAAGAAGAGAAATCAGTTGTGACTCATTGTTGGAGTTGGATGATAGTTTGGTGTCTGAAGAAAACAGATTACTATTAACTGATGAAAGTTCTGCGCCAAGTCAAAGGCAGTCATCTTCGCCAGGCCAAAGAGATTTTTCCTCAGATGAAAATGTCTGCAGAGAGGATTGTGTTGATGTCCAAAGAACACTACAAGATGTTCATTGTTTTTCTGATTCGTGTCTAGTAACAAGTTTGAGGGAACATGCAACTCATCATGACAATGGGAATTACACTCAAAAGCTGCTCATGGAATCACAAGCTGACAATAAACCAGTTGTTTATACAGGTGAAATCAAGTGCACGAGAGATGCTCAAGATGACTGTCCATTACCACCACCACCCATTCCACTGAGACAGTTAAAGCCAACAGCAAACATTGAAAATCCAGAGTTTGATTCTGTAAAGAAGGCAGTCCCCTGTGGAAAGGTAGTGAGCAAAACAGAAATTCCAAGATCTCGCAGCTTCCAGATTGTTGAGCAACCCCAGTGTCCTAAGATTCAAAGACAACGTTATAACAGTGACTCGACAAATGCGAGAAAACCGGTTACAGAACTAGTCCAACTAGTGTGTAAAGACCCTATTCCCGAAAAAAATGCAAACACCAAAGGAGACAATTTTGAGAATTCTGATGATGTTTGTGCAACAGGTCCTGAAAATTGTAGTCTCACTAATTGTCAGGATGAACACATTGAAAACAGTGTCTCAGCAACAGATAATGAGACCTGTGGCAATGGTAAAATTCATTATGTGAACTTACCAGCAGGTTCGAGACCAAGCTGCTATCTTTACATGAACCAACCAGATCTTACACAAGCCCCAAAGGAGCAAGCAACTTACATCAATCACGACATCTACATGAGTAGAAGCATGAAAGGCATTTATAAAAATGTGTTTGGGAGTATTTCATTAAGTTCAGAGGAAAGGGAAATGTTGCCACCACTTCCACCTCCTATCCTGCATCCACGTAAACCACCACCAAGAATACCCGAGCGACTCGGTAGTGACAGGAGAAGATTGCAACAAAAACCCGATACACTCCGTGAGGCAGGTTTGCCTCCACCTCCTCGTCCTCCAAAAAGACAAAAGGTAATTAATGAAGCATATTGGCACTATAGATGCAAATGTAGCTACAATAAGTGAGACATTGAAATGGGAAGACAACAATTAGGGAAAAATCACCTTAACGTTACATTTTCCACTTGCACTCCCCCCTCTTCACTCCTTCAATGTTGGTAACGGAAAAAGGAAGAGTTGGCGATAAGAAAACAACATTGTTTTGGGGGGAGGGGTTTAGATGGAAAGACTTTGGGGGAGGGATTTGTCCGAGATTCCTTAAAAGGGAAAGTGTCTCAACCTTTTGGTGCTCATTGTAGTTTTAAATAATACTACAGTTACTGTAATATTTATTATTGCTACTGGTATTTCACCATAAATAGTACAGTCGATAGAATTGATAAGAAATGAGTTTTCCCCCTAATAAACCTTTCTACCGATGCTATGGCAATCTTGGGATTCAATTCAGCTATCTATTCTGGGATGTGTCCAGGTTTCAATTGCTGCCGGTTTGTTTTCCAGTGGCATTAAATACAGTAATACTGTAGCATGCTGAGTAAGGTGCACCGCCTGTGTGAGCAGATTTCGATCCTTCATTCAGTGTGAAAGGTCACCCACAACTTCTGTGTCTTTTATACACCATTCATCACTGAAAGCTGTCATCCACTGGATAGATATCTCTGTCTACTGAATAAACCTAATTAAATCTATTGCATAATTATAATTAAAAGCACTAACTGTAATGAAACCATCATTATCATCTAGAGAGTGATTTATACAGAGAATAGTGGTGTCTACCTCATGAACTACTTGGTCCTTGTTCCTGATCAAACAGCTGCAAAATGGTGTGAAGGCAATGTTTGGCAATTCTTCAGTTTTAAGGATATTTATTTCATTTGAGTCAAGGCACAGTGCGAGCTAGCAAACCCTGTGAATTGTAAGCTTAAACTATTAAACCCTTATCTTTCTAGAGGCTTAATTTTCTAGATTTGGGCATAATAAAGGTAATTCTTTTTAATAAGATGCCCACATGCCTGGCCTGCTACATGTAGCTAGCTTGCAGATTTATTGGTGAGGCATAATGAATGGCTAATTTGCCCAAAACAAACCGTAACCTAGCCAACCTCGAGTCTTTTTTAGGCTAAAAAGCTCAATTTTCTGTGCTTGAAGTGAATGGCTCAAGATTGTCTGCATCCATGCATTTTGTTTTTAATATTAGGTTGACATTCAAGTTCAAGGTGCTGTTTTCGCATCCAGAGCAGTGGCTGGTCGAGCGTGGTACCTGAGAATTGTTGTAATGAGACACGATCAAGATGATTTTACCTTTAAGGTAAACTCCTTTACCTTTGCAAAGAGAAACAGTGATTGAAGGACTGTGCATAACAGTGTTAATTAAAAGAGATATAACTAAATTTGAAGCAGTAAACTTCATCAGACTTGTGCAATGAACCGTCACGACTAATGGCTTATTATTATAAGTTATGACTAGCTCCATGAGTGGGCAAGATGATCCAAATCCCATGCTGTGATTGGCTACCCAAGCATGCAAGATAGCTCCATCTTGCCAGCTTGGGATTTCTTGCTTAGTCATGATTTTTTTGGTGTTTTATCCCATATAATGAATCCTTAAGTGACCAAGCTGGTTCGGTCAAGATGGCTGGATATTGGCCTCGTTCTTTTTTTTGCGTGTTTGTGGACGAAGACATAAATACGCAAAAAAAGAACTTGGCCAATATCCAGCCATAATGACCCATGTATATTGAAGGCCCATGCCACTGGTATTCCCATGTCTGATACCCAACACAAAGTGTCCCCTTAAGTCTACACACTTGCTACCTAAGGGTTGGCAATATCTTTTTGAGAGTAAATGCAGCTGTTTCTCTTTTATCTGAGGATTAGAGTTTGGGGGCCTCTTTGTAATGGTAATTGCATGTACTTGCAAGTATTGGGGAAAGGAACGAGGGAACACTTCATGACGTGGTGAATCTGATTATGTGCATTCCAGGACATCTATTGTTAAAGTGCTGCATGACCCTAAAATCAATTTTTATTTTTCTTTGGATTTCAAAACTATGTTACTTATTAAACAGTAAGTGTTTAAAGTGTTAAGCCTTGATTTCAAAAATTAAGACACCAGTCCTGTTTATTTTAACACAAATTTTCCTATTTAATGGTCGGCCATTACGAACTTAAAGTCTTGAGAGAGCTGGATCGAGGAGAAAATGACGTCAAAGACTCGATAGTTAAAGAACGCAATGCATGTGTTCATGGCTAAATTAATGTGCAGCACAGGAGTTTCGGGTTTTCAGACTTTTAAACTCATGTTTTGCATATGTAATAAGCTATGTTCACAAGCTGAAATTTTAAGCTGGTGAGTAAATGACATCACTTTTTCCTAGTTCCAACCCTCTGAGGTCCAATCAGTGAGTATGGAACGTGAGCAATGGCGGACCGTGAAATCCAAAACTTACATTCAAAGTATTAAATAGTCTTTGGATAAAAATCAAAGCTCAAAATTGTGCCAGTCAATTGTTTAAAAGCAAGCTCACTTTCGAAATTTATCTGAAGGAAATTTTTTTTTTTTTTAATCATACATGTAGTAGCACTTTATAAGTTGTTATCTTTTCTTCTAAATCTGCTTGTTGTCCTTCCTAAAATGCCCCTTGATGGGGATGACTAAATTCATTAAGTCATATATCAAATATTAATCGTTATGATTCCTAAAAATTTGCCCGTAGAAAGTGAAGGATAGAGAGATTGCCAGCAATTATCACTTGGTACAGACATTCCCTTTCAACGTCTCCTCAGACATCATCATCTCACTAAAACACGACTGTAAGCAGTTTAAAGTCACCAGTGAAGACTACCAGGTATGTATGTATCTTTTAATATTTTTTAAAAACTTACAATGAACATTAAATTGCACCTAAAAATCCCTCTGCTTAAACCATTCATCCCTGAAGCTGTCCCCATTGATGAGTAAAATCACCTGATGTTAGACAGTAAAATCAATAAGTATCTCTCTTAGCATTGAAAGGGTTAAAGGTGACATTGTCACTCAATATATATTGTGTGGTTCCAGAAAATATCCATACCCCCACCACGGAAGACAATTGGAAATTCCGAGGGAGAGGGGGGGTTAAAGGGCAGTAATTTCCAAGGGGTAGGGGGGTATCGTGGGAAACTACTTTTCCAAAGAATCACGAACCACATACAAAAAATTGAAAGCAACATACGATCGATCTGAAGCACAAAACACACTATCGGACGATGTTTTGAAACAAAAGTCAGTTTTGAGATAAAGTTAATACTATTAGCTTCAATGTTTCCGTTTTTCTTTGAGTTAGCTAGCGCTACAATCTCCCGAAGCTAAGAACAATGTGTCTTTCATTTGGGACGGATTCAAAACATTTAAAATGGCGGTCTCAACTGGAGTCTCGTCCCCAGACTTCCACGTTTGTCTCTTTTTCGTCCAACCAACACTTCCGTTCACTTGAGTATCACTTTTCGCTACCTTCACATGCAGTAAACACATTTTTGATAGGATTTATGTTTTACTGGGGGTAGTAACTCATTGAAAATGCGATAAGACGCAAGTTTCCACCATCTCAACGCTTGTGTGCAACGACATTTTCTTTTTTGTGGGTGGCATTTAGACCACGGACAGGAACCGGGAGTCAAGTTTTCTCTTCTTTGAGTAAATGCAATATTTATTGCGGCCTCGGGAAACGATTGTTGAGGTTCAGTTCGTTATGTCAAACTGGAAATTCTAAAACATAGATGGATAATGAGCTTAACAAAGCGTTCTATTTTTCTAAAAGTTAACCTTAATGATTACACTGTTGTAATAAAATTCTACCGCAATTACGTAACTTATAATTCACGCTCGTTTTTATACGTAAAAAAATTCTGGAAATTCCTGAGGGGAGGGGGGGTCATCAAAGACCCCCCTGGAACGGAAAATCCTGGGGGGAGGGGGGGTGCAAATCAAAAAGTCTTCCGTGGTGGGGGTATGGATATTTTCTGGAACCACACATTATTTTGTTATTTTCAGACTGCGAGGTCCATTATTTGGGAAAAACTGTGCCAGAAGTCTTGGTCCATACTCAAGACCACAGGCACAGTATTACCCAATATCGAACAAATAAAGTGTTTATTTTTTCCCACCGGATCGCTATGAAAGGGCTAAAATGTCTGTTACGTGACAGAAATTGATGCTCATGAAAAAGTCCTGAGCACACGGCTTGAAATAAAGTTGAGTAATGAGCTTCAAATCAAAGCAACACACATTCACATTTACATTAAATAACATTGTTTACAACACTTTTATGCTGTTACAAAAGGCTTGAAACGTTGCTAAAGTTGGAAATCTCGAACTTGGGGTTCGGATGGGAAATTACGGGCCGCTGGAGCACTTGCAATTAACCAATCAGATTCAAGGATTGAGGATTCTGGACAGCTGAGAAGCTGGAGAAAAAAATAACTGTACAATCATGCATGCATGCCTGCAGATTACCTCCCCTCTCTCATACTCACAATCAAAAAATTAGAGTAGGCAGGTCATGACCAAAATAATAAATGCCATGTCGCAGTGTTGTTTTACTTAGTTTATAATAAAGGAGCTATCATTAATAAATTATGTGGGAACATTATCTACAGTACATGTATTGGAAAACAGCATTCTCTCAAGAGAAACTGACAAAATTTAAATAATAACTTGCTATAAAGACTACTTGTATTCTAGACTAATTGGGGCAGGGCTGCAAGAATTCTTGCCTTCTTACACTGTTCCAGGTCTGGAAATTATGTCATTTATTCAATAAACTATAAGGATTACACTGTCAGAAAATGATGGAAGGAGGTGTCTTATATTGCACAATTATTACTTTCCTGTATGACTGTTAGGCCATTAATCTTTTTCTCTGCATTTCCACCAACAGGAGGTTGACTATGAAATCATTGAGAAGCTTGACCAGTTTTGGTTTGTGATTGAGTTTCATTTGCAACATGTGGGCACCAAAGCTGACCAGTTTGTTGGATATGTCTGCATGGAGCCGAAAAATCTCCCTGCAGGAGAAAAGTGTCCAGTAAACAAGAAATTCAATCTTGGCATCACAGAAGAGTTTGAGTTGAAGGTTAGTCTTGGACAAAAGCCACTGATCAGTATGTGATACAATAAATGCCAACCCCAAAACCTTGCAAAATCAGGAAAAAGGGATCAAACTTCAACCCCCCACCCAAACTTCACAACAGTCTGAGGTACTATTGGTTCTCAACAAGTATGGTCCAGGATGCTACACTGTAACAATGCATAAGAATAATAATAATAATTAATAATAATAGTAATAATAATAATTATTATTATTATTATTATCTGTTGTATTGAATAGCTTTCCAGTTTACAATTTGTTTTGAACTTGCTG
>JALIRR010009147.1:0-15000 GCA_023091755.1 Montipora sp. Colony 1 RG-2022 | reverse complement strand
TTGTCAATTGTTAATGAGGGTAATATTCATTTTAAGTGCCCACCTCCAGACCTCCCTGATCCTCCCTGTCTCCACCGGTATGTCAGAGTTGGTTAAACAAACTTCTATGTACCTCAGGGTTTTAGTCTAAATCTCTTTGTTTGTAAAAATTGGATGAAGGTGGGAAAAAAGCAGATTGGTGGCAAACATATTTTTGTAGTTTCAACACCAAAATGCTTCCATAGATAATACTTGCACTCATTAGGCACATTTCACTTTATCAGAGGTTGCTCCCATTTTTTCAACTTTGATGCTTTGTTGAAGTTAAGTACACTATTTTGTAAAAAAGAATAGAGAAGAGTAAAGGAGATAAGACATGAGGCAAATGTGACATAACAAATAGAAGGTTTAAAAAAAGATGCGACAGAAGACAAGACATAAGATTAACACTGTAAAATCTGTTAAGTCTCACTCCCAGGGGTCAATAGGTATATAGGTTAACTAATACTTTTCGTAGCTTCAATAATTGTTTTGATTTACTAGTCAAGTCCTGATTACGTGTTTCAGACAAGGGTAATACCGTAATATTAATAATGTTGTTATTGTTACTTTTTCCGTAGGAAATTCATAAGCTGCGATGCAATGAGCAATTCTTGGTGGAGGTAGTTAATTCAGGCATCTAGACTTTGAGTTGCAGCTGTAAGACTAACTAACAATGTTTCATAATAATAATAATGTTAGTATGCACTTACTGTACTTGTAACTGTCAAGTGCTATATCCATGATTTGGTGTTTCAGTTTCCAGAAATGCTGATATGATAAGCAGGGCAATATTGGAAATGTTTTAATTATAGTGGCAACACTTCTATCACATTTTAAAGGTTAACGAGTCACCTGTTTGCTGTCACCCCTTATTGAGTGTGTGTGATATGTAAGTGCCCTCCTCCAGATCTCTCCTTCTCTCTCTTTCTCTCTCTCGCTCCCTCTCTTCACCAGTCCATCAGAGTTAGTTAAACAAACCTCTACATGTATGTACAAGTAACTCTGGCTTCAGTTGTTCAAAAGCTGTATAACTTTATCCAGTGGATAAGTCACTGTCCAACAGTTTCAAACTGTGCAAAGATTTAAGTATTTGATCACTCTAAGCACATGTAAGTAAAGGTGTATTCAAAGATCTTTGTCAAGGTATAATGCAAAGAGTATTTTATACTCTGGGCCCACTTCAAAAGCGAATTAACGCTAATCCCATCGATTAAAATTAACCAAGGAGTTTATCTCTCTACTCCCAAATGCCGTTAAATGCTGATATTCGGCAAAACTTTACATTTAAAGAAGTCATAATAATAATAAGCAAAGAAACTTTCACCAAAGAGTTGAAAACATGAAACAAAAGTTTACCATAACCCTGGATTAAGGACGGTGCCTACTAATTCAAGGTAACCGGTCGTTTCGATCGAAGTTCGTTTCGATCGAAACCAAAAGTCAGTTCGATCGAAGGCAAAAGTCAGTTCGATCGAAGAGTAAATGTTTATAAAAACTACAGTTTTGCAAGCGTATAGATAACAAAAGTTCTTGTGTTGTGTAATGTTTGCGCGAAGTAATATGCGCGACGAGGAAACGCGGTGTTCAATTGATTTCCTTCGTTGCCGGCGTTTCTTTCTCGGCGTTCCTGATCGGCAATGCTCAATTAGCTATTCGCTATAACGTGCGTACACTGAAACACGGGGTTTAAGATTTTATTACCATGATGAAACGAACAAGTATTGTCACTTTCAATGAGAACTGAGCAAAAAGAGATTAAACGCTGTTGAAAACACTTGCGTTTGGAACAGAATCCGTGGAACATATTATCATAGCTTCTCGTCGTTGCAAATCTTTTCCACACAAGACAGTTCCGCACGCCAAAATACGAAAGCAAATGCGCTTGGAACATAAAGAATGGTCGCGTGGATTCGGTATCAGGAAATATTTTTAAACAGATTTGATAAATAGTAAGTTCAATACACTTAAGCAATAGTTACAGTCTTCGATCGAACTGACTCTTGTCTTAGATCGAATCGACTTTTGCCCATCGAAACGACCTTCGATCGAAACAACTTTCGATCGAACTGACTTGCATTCTAATTCAAAGGTATTTTTGCGCAGTTTACTGAATATGCGGGAAAAGCAGATCTTAACAAGTGTGTTTGAAATCCAAAAAGAAAATTGGGGGTAACCACGCATTTTTTAAAGATAATTATCAACAATGTTTGTAAAAATGTATATGTATGGCTTTTTTTTCTAAATTGAAGCTTAATTATCGCTGAAAAATGCATGCTTACCCTCAATTTTCTTTTTGGATTCCAAGAGCACTTGCTAAGTTCTGCTTTCTCCGCATAGTTTTAAACCGCGAAAAAATACCCTAGTCTTAATAAGCACCACCCATAGGAATCCAGGTATTTCGATATGTGCAGAATGTATGCGCAGTAACAATAGTATACACCGTCCTTAAGTTAATTGGCTTTCGAACAACCGGGCCCTGGATAGCGACTTATCCACTGGATATCCACTGGATAAAGTTATCCAGTGGGGGAATTGGGGGAAGGTGACGAAAAAGGCAGATTGATAACAAACAGATTGGTAGTTTCGACATCAATAATATTATTGAAAGTACTTCCATAAATAATTTCTTAAGATAATAATCAAATCACACTCATAGTGACATTTCACTTCATCAGAGCTTGCGACATAAATCCCAAGAATGTGCTCAAGTTTGTGTTGAGAAGTGTCATCTAGAGCAGCAGCTTGAGGTACAGTAGGATGTTCATTTTAACTTTGCACGTTATTTCTTCGGACTAGTTTTCCTACAGATACAGGTTTTAACTCCCTCTGTTAGGAAAAGAAACCTTTAAATTGCAGGAAAGCAAGTGGAGTTGTATCCGAAGTGTTGCATGATGCACATTTTAAACTTAGATGTTTTATTGAAGTCAAGTATGTTAATTTTGTAAAGAAGAATAGAGAAGAGAAGAGCAAATGCGACGTTACAAATAGAAGGCAATAAATGACACGACAGAAGACAAGACACAAGATCGACACTGTAATTCCCTGAATTAAATGGACTCATTTTTCTTTTCTCAGGCGTCACGCGCTGAATGTGTCATTCATCGTCAGCAAATCGATGAGGTATTTCTGCTTGGTTGTGTGATAAAATCATTATATTACAAATCATCATATAACAGTTTGAGTAATATGTGCAAAATTCCTATTTGTTTAGTGCCAAAATTGACCATTTCTCGTCTTTTATACATCTCCTGGAACCCTACTGGTAGTCGTAGATAATGAAACAATGAGTGACCTACAGTGAGCTACAATGACCTACTTAAATGACTTAAAATCAAAGAGAAAGACAAAAGAGGATCAGGGTCAAGAGTTGAGATATGTCCAGGTTTGACCCTAATTAGATGCACGCGGATTTCAATAAGCGTCACGAAGTGTCCCCTTGCTCTTCTAGCCAACTTCAACATCACTTGTGTCTCAGAATACAGACAATTTATGTCACAAAGTGTCCCCAAAATGCTGCTCTTTAAGTGAAGATTAGCTGCTGCATTTACCCAAAGCTAAAAATAACACTATCCTTTACCCTTACCTTATTGTTGAAAATAGGTAGCAAATGCTTAGACTTAAAGAGACACTTTGTTGGATGTGCATCTAATTAGGGTCAAACCTGGACATAAGTGAAAGAGTTTGGTGAGCGGAAAACATCCATTGTGGGTTGTCACGCCCCCGTGTAAACAGATGCAACATTGTTGGGTGTTACATGTTGCGTCCCTTTGCACCCTCTCTTGGATGTTGTTGGGAGTTGTTGCAACAAGTTTGAAACTAATCAAACTTTTAGGCCCTTGCAAACGGACGCAAGATTGTTGACCAACAACTACCACTGAATATTTTTGGGTGTTACAGGTTGCGTCTGTACAGTCTATTGCTTGTTGTTGAGAGTTGTTGAAACTAATCAAACTTTTAGCCCCGTGCAAACGGGGGCAACAATGTTGGTCAACAACTCCGTGTTGCTTCCGTTTACACGCCCGGGCTTTAGTCTGTTGCATGACAGCCCAAATGATGACAGACATCAATTTCGCATGTATGTGTACGTTCTGCGCATAAAGAGAGAGAGAGAGAGAGAGAGAGAGAGAGAGAGTCCTATTACACATTACTAATTCAAACTACGTTCATGATTATGTGCATACATAATCGCCATTACGTAACATCTCCCTTCTCATTAAAAAAAGACTAATCACACTGAAATCAATAATATAAAGGTAACAGGAACAAATATGGAATAAAAGTAATATAGAGTGTCAAATGTCAACGTCCCTTAATATCGAGTGTAGTCCTTTACGTAGGCTGGCTCTCGTCTGGCCCTTACTGGTCTTGTTGTGTCGTTTGCTGTCGTCTCAGCTTGGTAGTCAGCTGTGGTTTCTGTGGATGACTCGTGTAGCTCTGTTTCTTGGTTTGAGCCAGGAACAGCTCGAAGGTCCACTTTGTTTCTTCTGTAGCTTGCATCATCCGTCTCAACTTCATAGTAGCGCTCGTCCAACCTTCTGGTAAACACAGCCTTGTCCCACATTTTCTTGCCAAGTGTCATGGGCTTCATATGGAGCACGTCTCCTTCTTCAAGAGGCTGCAAATCGTTAGCCCCTTCGTTGTAGTAATGGGTTTGCCGGTCTTGTCGTAGCTTTATTTGCTTTTTTGACGATGCCTGTGTCTACCGGTCTGGGCTTCAATAGGTGGGTGGTGGTTGGAAGTAACGTCTTTGTTGGGCTACGCAGGAGAGGTTGTGCTGGAATTGAATCCGTCTCTTCAGTGGGTGTGTTTCGTAGGGCTAGGATGGCCAAATACGGGTCTCCGCCGCCGTTAGCTGCTTTGCGCAGGATGTTCTTCGCCGCCTTCGCTGCAGCTTCAGCTTTGCTGTTGGCTTGCTGGTGTCCGGGGCTGTTCGTGCAGTGCTCAAATCCCCACAGGTCTCTGAATTTGGCAAATTCGATAGAGGTGAACTGTGGCCCATTGTCAGATACCACTTTTTCAGGAATCCCGTTGCGTGCAAAATGGCTCTTGAGCTTCCGCATACATGTACTTGCCTTAGAGTCAGGTAGTCGATCGATCTCCCAAAAGTTGGAGAAATAATCAACGAGAATGAGGTACTCTTTGCCTTCTGTTGTGTAGATGTCAGTGATACCTTTCCCCATGGCCTCACATTGTGAAATGAAAGTTTTGATGTCTGCGTTCATCCCGGGCCTTCGTAGACAGCCATTAACAGCCGTGTGAACTATGTATCTCAGCTCACCTCTGAAAATGAGACCGTCTTGGACTGTGCGTTCATCCCTAAAACTGTAGTAGGGCGTTAAAATGGCTGAAAGCGTTGCTTTGTCTTCAGGCCAGCCATTGATGATGATCTGTTTTAACGACTGCAGCGTGTCGCCTTCAGATGTAGCATGGATGATTTGTTGTCGTTTGTGTTCGGCTATGGGGATCAATTTGATAGCGCTGATATCCTCGAACTCGCCTTGAGTGTTGCTACTTCCGGGAAGGTATGCTCGGCTGAGCGTGTCGGCCAGGTACATTTGTGCTTTAGGTCTGCAGACGATCTATAGGTCGCACGACATCCGTTGGATCCTTTTTAGTGCATTTCTCAGTGGCTTCTTTGCTATTGCTTCAAGGGGCTTGTGGTCGGTTTCTATGGTTATTGGGCAGCCATAGACGTACTTCTCAAACTTCTGCAGAGCAAAAACAGCTCTGAGCATCTCCTTTTCAATCTGTGCATATCCTCGCTCATTGTCTGTGAGCGCGCGACAAGCGAAAGCCAAGAAGAGCTGCTCCAAGTCCTTTATCACTGGCGTCGCACTGGATGGTTAACTCCTCTGCTGGATCATAGTACTTGAGCAGTGGTGCCTTTGTTCCTAGATCTTGGATGGCTCGGAAGGTTGTGCGGTGTTCTTCCGTCCACTGCCACTCGGCATCTTTGCAAGTTACTAAACTATCAGAGGGTAAAGGAAAGGAAAGGAACTTTATTTAA
The DNA here is from genome assembly GCA_023091755.1 of Montipora sp. Colony 1 RG-2022. Classification (NCBI taxonomy): domain Eukaryota; kingdom Metazoa; phylum Cnidaria; class Anthozoa; order Scleractinia; family Acroporidae; genus Montipora; species Montipora sp. Colony 1 RG-2022. The sequence continues at coordinate 8,972 of JALIRR010009147.1, read as the reverse complement.
GTGTCTAGTCGTTCTAGCGCTGGAGCGCTAATTGGGGACACTGAAAACTGAAATTAACAACTAACACAAATCAAGTCAAATATTGGTTTTTGAGGAGAGGGGAAAGCCGGAGTACCCGGAGAAAACCTCTCGGTGCAGAGTAGGGAACCAACAAACTCAACCCACATGACGCCGAGTCTGGGAATCGAACCCCGGGCCACATTGGTGGAAGCCGAGTGCTCTCACCATTGCGCCATCCCTGCACCCCAACGTGAAGTGCTAGTTAAATCTGTTGAAATATAAGTGCTACGCGGCTAACGTTTGCAAAAACGTAACCCGTCTTTGCAAGTTAGCCTCCTAATTGGTTTCATGATGTTACTTAGATCTAGAAGAAACTTTGCGAGGTAATTTACAAATCCACAAAGTCTCCTGACAGCTTTTACGTCTTCAGGCTCGGGCATTTCTTTGATAGCCTTTACTTTCTTAGGATCTGGCTTCAAGTCATCACTCGAAATGAGGTGTCCCGGGTATGGGATTTCCTTCAGGGGTCACATTATCTTTGTCGGATTGAGCTTAATTCCTTGTTTTCTGCATCAGTCAAGGAATGCTTCGAGTTTGATGCCATGATCCTTGATGGCTTCTTCATCTGTGTCACCTGCTCCGCAGATAATCATGTCGTCATGCCCTGTCAGCAGTCCGTCCAGACGGTCTAGTGCGTTAGGACGTTTTTCGAATATCTCTGATGAAACACTCAAGCCAAAAGGTAGTCTTTTCCACAACTACCGACCAAACGGGGTATCAAACGTCGTCACTTTACTGGACTCCTCATCCAGAGTCACGTGCCAGTTTCCATTTCTTGCGTCGACTTTGGTGAATACACGTGCCTTAGCTAAACTCGGCAGGACGTCATCAATGACTAGTATCAGATAATGTTCACGACGTAGAGCTTTGTTGAGGTACAGAGGGTCGATACACACACGAAGATCACCTGATGACTTTGTGGCTACGACGATATTGCTTACCCAACTGGTATGTTCGTCAACTGGTGCGATGACTTTTAACTCTGTGAGTCGTTGTAATTCCGTCTCAAGCTTTGGCTTCACTAAAGCGACCATATTATTATTTATTATATACATACGTCCAATCAGGTGCCGCGTATCATGTTTTTTGACGTGTGAGCTGTAACAATTAAGCAAGCACCTTGCGGACTTTATTTGTTCTGTGAGACGTAAGGACGGAGAGGATTATGAGCCTTCAAGTTTAAGATGCCTTGTTTCAAATATTGAGAGACATTTGAAATAATCTTTCCACATTCTTCGCTTGCTTTAATGTCAAATTTCTGGCACAAATTTAAGCTTATGTTATAATTTTTGCATGAGTTTTTTACTTGAAGTCGTTTAAGAATTTATATCTCAGTATGTATATAATAAACACCATAGACCGATTGCATAAATGGCCGCCAAAAACGTATTCTTTTGTTTATGTGCTAATTAGACTCACTAGCCTCGCTTGCATGGAAAAAATACAGTAGAAATGTTGTTCGAGAGCGAGGCTAGTGAGTCTAATTAGCACATAAACAAAAGAATACCTTTTTGGCCGCCATTTATGCAATTGGTCTATACTACATGGAAAGTGCTTTGAACAGTATTTACGCACTCGTTGCTTTTGTCAGAAAATGTAATTTCTGACGTTTGAGTGATCTGGGAACGAATTAGTCAGAAATTGATATTCTGACGGCACGATTGAGAGGCTTGGGTTCGGTCAGGTGACTTGGGTGACTATTTAGGGTTTTTGGCGGGCGATTTCTGTCATTCTACGTCAGCAGTCCTTCTGGTGGCTTTCCTTTCTTTTTTGTTTTGATAATGTCTAGGATGTCCGTTTCGAAGGAGATCTAAAGTTTCATTGCCAATTCTCTGGCTGAGAATAATAAGCAGCTCTCTCTTGTCTGGTTCGCTTGAGAGCCTCAAGCGTTCAAATTCCGAAGCTGCCATGGACCAGCTCCGCGAGATCAAGAAGTTTAGGCTCGAGGATCAAAAATCCTTTAATCGAAAATGAAACGAATTCCAATATAAGTTCGACGCGAAGGTGCTCGATTGCTTCGATGACTGTAAGAGCCATCTGGGTCCGGTTGTTCAAAAGCCGATTAACGCTAATCCCAGTTTAAAAATTAACCAAAGAGTTAATTTCTCTGCTCCCAAATGCTGTTCAACGCTGATATTCGGCAAAACTTTACATTAAAAGAAGTCATTCTTGAAAAACAGAAATAAGCAAAAGAAACTTTCACCAAAAAGTGGAAAACATGAAACAAAAGTTTACGCTAATCCTGGATTAAGTTAATCGGCTTTCGAACAACCGGGCCCTGGAGTCTAATGCTGTAGAGAAGGCCAAGGAGTCCATTTCCGAAGGTATGTCAATGCTCGGCGAGAGGCAGAAGCTTATTCTTCTGGCGGATAAGTCAGAATTCGGGTGGAAAACTGTCACTGAGTATTTGCAACACGAGTTGGCGGATGATGAGCAAGTTGGTAAGAAAATTCGTCGCGCTGAGGAAAGAGCCGAAAAAGCTGTAAAGGCGTCCATAGCTGTAAAGGCGTCCAGTGCAAGCTTTTCGCTAAAGCAAACACGGGTGGTAGACGACTTACCAAGGATGAGGAAAGTAAGTCAATTCATTCTTGTGTTTACCCTGCAAGCGAGTGTAGTCCTGCTATTCTAAGACAACCATCGGATGATATTTGTGCTGATGCCGAGCTCACGGCCTTTGAGGTTCAATCCGAAACTTGCGTTGATCCTGTCCGCGTTTCGGTTAAGGTTAGACTGTGTAATTGCATAGATTATTGGCGCTACATCGGTGCTCCTCAGTTCATCTTGGATATCATCAAAGACGGCTACAGGATAGGATTGGGGTGCAGGGATGGCGCAGTGGTGAGCCTCCAACCAATGTGGCCCGGGTTCGATTCCCGGATCCGGCGTCTTATGTGGGTTGAGTTTGTTGGTTCTCTACTCTGCACCGAGAGGTTTTCTCCGAGTACTCCCCATTTAGGACTGTGCCGCCTTCTTGTCATTTTCGAAACTATTTTTCCGCTCTCATGGAACACGACTTTGTCAATGAGGCAATTTTTGGAGCTTCTTCAGGATCATCGTGTCGAGGAACTTGATGTTATACCCGATGTTGTTAACCCGTTATCAGTTTCTGTTCAGGCTTGCGGCAAGAAACGACTTATCCTGGACTTAAGGCCTGCATACCATTAGAGAATTTTTTTTCATAGACTATTTTATGTTTTCTTTTGATTTGAAGTCCGGGTACCACCTCGTGGATATTTTTCCTGAGCATCGAAAATTTTTAGCTTTCTCCTGGGATTTTGATGCCCGTTCTCGAACTAGATATTTTTAGTTTAAAGTTTTACCATTTGGCCTTTCAAGCGCGCCTTTCATTTTCAGTAAATTTTTGAAGCCCTTAGAGACCTTTTGGAGGTCTCAAGATATTACGATTGCGATTTTTTTTGGCGATGGGGTGGGCGCCGGGGAGTCGTTTCCCGTCGCTCAGAATAACAGTGACTCCGTTCGCCTGTCGCTTGTCAAATCGGGTTTTCTAGTTAATCGAGAAAAGTCACTCTGGGGGCCTACTGCTCGATTGCTTACATGACTGTAGGGGCCATCTGGAATCTAATGCTGTAGACAAGGCCAAGGAGTCCATTTCCGAAGGTATGTCAAAGCTCACTGTCATCAGCACTCATTCTGGTATAATTTCGGTGAGTGATTCCAGGATCGAGAAATGTTCTGCAGATTTGAATGAAGTTTGCGCTGCTTTGGAGATGCCTTCTTCTGTTCACGTCAAGACGCTAGCTCTCTTGTTGAACAGATAATTTCCTTTGGCTCCAGTTTTGGTAATATTACTCGAATTATGTCTCCTCACTTGCATCATGCCATCAATTCCCACTCTTCCTGGAAAGCTCACATGTTCCTCACCAGTCAAGCTAGAAAGGAACTTTTATTGTGGTGGGATGATTTGGAGGATCTCAATGGGGTGTTGTTCTGGCCTTCCCCCTTATTTCCTTCGAAGATAGTTTTTTCAGATGCATCAGCAGCCGGCTGTGCCGCTTTTATTGAAGCTTCCACCGCAATCTTTCATAGAAATTGGTCTTCGATCGAGTCTCAAAAGTCCTCCACGTGGAGAAAGTTGTCGACAGTTAAATTCGCGCTTGAAGCTTTCGTAGAACAGTTGGCAGCTAGTAGAGTTCGTTGGAACACAGATAGTCGGAATGTCGCGGCAATCGTTCAGGTTGGTAGCATGATTCAAGAACTGCAAGACCTGGCGCTGGGCATTTTCCAGTTTTCCGTTAGTTGTCAAATTCTTCTCGATATCGTTTGGATCTCGCGGGATCAGAACTGTTAAGGCTGACATGCTCAGTAAGGTTGAGGATTTTTATGATTTTGCTGTACATGATGATGTATTTTTTCAACTAGAGGGTCTTTGGGGGCCTCATACCATTGACAGGTTTGCGTGTGATTACAACACCAAGCTGCCTGAGTTTAACTCTAGGTTTCTACAGCCAGGGTCTGAGGCGGTAGATGCTTTCAGGATTGGTCGTCTGGAAACGATTGGTTAGTACCGCCCGCCACGGTTATCGGAAAAGTGCTGACTCACATGCGTGATTGTAGAGCGGTCGGAACGCTTGTTGTTCCTATGTGGAAATCGGCATATTATTGGACCCTGTTATGCGACGATGGTGTTCATCTTAATTTCGTTGTGAAAGATTGGCTGTTGCTTCCAGACAGACCGGATATATTTGTGATGGGAAGATCGAAGAATAGGCTCTTCGGAACCAGGGCGTTCAAGTCAAGAAGCTTGGTTCTTCGCATTGATTTTGCCGAGTTTACTCGTAATTCCCATACTGGTTTGTGCACTGCCCAGTTAGGTGTCTGTACCGAATGCAACTCCAAGCGAGTTTAGGTAGGGGTCTTCGCCTTTGGTTAATTAAATTAGGCTCTTTCTTGGTGGAAGTTAGGCAGGGCTTGGTGTCTCGGCGCATGTTATTCGGTTTAGTCTTCCTCGGTGGAATTTTCGATTAGGTTTGTGTCTATGTCAATTACTACCCAGAGACTTCCGTGACCTCCTTGGTGGAGTTTTGCCAGTGTTCCCAGGCGGAAGTTTGTGAGATTGTTTCTCATTTTCTTGGTGGAATCCGATTACATTTTCACTTGTAATGTACATCACTGAAGGTCATTGTAGCTCATTTTCGGTCATTGTAGGTCATTCCTTGTTTTAGTATCTACGACTGGTAGTCTTTCCTGTCAGGGGGACATGACATTCGATTGAAGCAGCCGCTGTGTTTTAGGAAAGCCTGCTTCTTATTGAACATTTAATGAAATCTGTTTTGTTTCAAGTTTACTTGTTTAATAAACAATCCACATTTCTGGGGATTATTGTCCACTCATGGCAGGTTCAAAGAATTACATAATTCTGAAATATGATGCCTTTGGCTCGTATTTGCAAAGACAGATTGTCATACGATTATTTAATTTCTTCTTCTGGCCTTTCAAGATTTTGCATTATTTACCAGCTGCCAAATAACTCTAAAAAATGTGTGGTCTGTTGCCTCAGTATATTAATCTAGCTTGCCTAACAGTTTTTGGGAATCAATGGAAAGGCTTGAGCCATCCTGTTGGAGTTTTTGTTGTACGACTTTAAAGTTTTTGTGGTATAATCAATTTTGCAAGTGTGTATTTGGCTTTTATAGTTGACCGATGAGAATGTCTCCATTTTGGATGAATTGGATGAATCAAATGAAATGATGCTAAAGGTAACTGTGAGAGACTTCATATTGATAATTTTTGACGTATTTGGTACTCTGCGATAATTTTCTTTTTAGGCTCTTGTTATACAGATGTTACAACGTTACTGTCTGAACCTTATTCGTTTGGGAATTGTCCGTGGTTTTGCGTGTTTCGTCCCCTGAATCGAGTTTCTGTCCTTATAGCTTTACTGATGATATTTCTTTGTGTAATTGCGTGCCAGGGATTCAGAAGAGCTTGAAGGGTCTGTGACATCTTTCTGCGCATGAGCAAAGTCTTCAATTTTGGTCCGACGTATAAGTTTTCAAAGTTGTATCCGGTTACGATAATCTTTCTTAACCCTCTCAGCAAGACATTCGAAATCATAACGGTTCGAAACGGTACTCTGGTTATTCGTGCAGGATTTAAACGTAATATTGTGCGTAAAAAGTGAAATATCTTCGTTAAATTTGATGTCGGCGAAGGGAGGAATGCGAAGCGGCTCTGGAAGAAAGGTCGCAGCCGCTTTGTATCTAAAGAAAGGAGGAACTCAAATAAAAGGAGATGGTAAGATGCACGTCAGAAGGTTAGCATTATGTGGCTTAAGATCATATCTTTACGCGAACTGGAAAAAGATTAAATATATGTGTGCTTGTTCTGCCGACATGACAGTACGACCTTCGCTAATTATTATAACCAAGGCATATCATGTCGATGATAAATTTTACAAATAATAATTATTATAAACAAACAGTATGTTGCGTTCATTTTAGTCAAACAGAAACCAACTAGTAAAACTATTCGTGTAAGCACGGATCATATGCCGTGGAAAACAGAGTAAGATGGCCTTTTAATGCTCTTGTAGGTTTTTATCCTTGTTTGCATACTGGTCCTTTGGAATGTGCCAACAGTAGGTCACTGATGTACACAGATCAAGGAGAATTCCTTCCACGTAAGTTTGATACATCCATTATCAACTATGATGAGCGCAGCATGATAGTTGATACTTATTACTGTAACTGAAGAAATATGTCATGAAGTACGTGTATGTTCATTGTTGAAAATTAAAGGACGCTGTAGGCTGACACTGGTTGTTCAGTAACTCATGGGTTGTTGACCTACAATAAGCGCCAAAAGGGTTGAGACACTTTTCCTTTTAAGGAATCTCAGATAAATCCCTCCCCCAAAGTCTTTCCATCTAACCCCCTCCCCCCCCCCCCAAACAACAATGTTGTTTTTCCGTTACCAACATTGAAGGGGGAAGGCGGGCGGAAAAGAGAGGGGAGTGCAAGTGGAAAATGTAACGTCAACGTGATTTTTCCCTAATTGTTGTCTTCTCAGTTCAGTGTCTCAACTATTTTTGTCGCTTATTGTACCATCTATCTCCATAGAGGGGAAAGATCACCTTTGTCCTTAGAAGCACTAGGATGAGCTGTGGAGATCCATCCGACCCTAGCATTTGACTAAGTTATACAGTGTTATCGCGGCTGCAATCGTTTCTTAAAATTGTCGAAGTGTTTTACAGTATTTGTGCGCTAGCCCCCGCGAGAATGCTAGCATTATTCTTCATGCTTTTGCCTGGCTAAAATACTCGAAATATTGTGAATGTTCCCTTTTGTAGGGCATCTGCCAATGATTAGGCTCATCTTCTCCCGTTCGGATGATAACTCATACACCTGTCTTACAACACTTCGTTGTGTTACGCCATTTTAGCCATACTTCAAATGACTAAAATGGCGACCAAAAGATAATGCCGTATTTTCTATACTAAGAAGTGTATTAACAAATTCAAGGTATTTTTTGTCGTGTTTAGCGAAGGATGGAGGAGACAGAAATGGATTGTAATGTGAAGAGAATGGCCAATTTTTAAAGTTTACACGGGGTCTTCATTGACGTGGTCTCACTCTGGTCGTCTTGGTATACCGTATTTGGATGATTACATGCTCAAAGATATTAGCTATCTCGAGCTTGTCTATTTTAGAAGTAATAAATAAAAAAAACTAAGTTTCTGGCGATTTGGATAAATTGTGCAACTCCTCGTGAAGTTGCATAGCTATTTTAGAAGTAATGAATTTAAAAAAAAAAGTTTCGGGAAAAGGTAACGATTGTCATAACACATGAACTTTGCAGATTTTAACAAAGTGGTTCAACACGTGAATACTGAATATTGTGGCTCATTGAGTTTGAGTAAGCTTCCGTATGTATGGTCACGTATACTGGTTATTTTGTCATGTGTATTCGTGAAAGGTGAATACCTATGTTTTTATTTTATTTTCTTATTTATTTTTGTATCAGGAAAAAACAGTGATTGTTAATTTCCTTTCAAATTTCCCGGGTACCGCCATCTTGCCGGACTGGTTTTGACGTGTTAAGGCCGCACACTAGCCGATTTTTTGTCGCATAACTGCAGATTTTTCATCCGGGAAAGATCGGCTGAAAAATATGTCGGGCCATTTGCGGAATTTTATGTCGCTACTAACTGCGCCGAGGCTTGGGGCCGACTCAACCAAAAGCTTGCAACAAGCTTGTCCTCTTTTTCAGGTGCCCACTGCTCAAAATCTGTTCGATCTCCGCCATCTTGGAAAAGACGCTTGCTCACGTGGCTCTTATGATACTTCCTAATTGGTTGCGGCGCGCGCGAGGCCCGACAAAATAATATGGGTCTACCGCACAGTAGCGGACAAGGGGCCTGTTTCTCGAAAGTCCCGGTAATTACCGGGCCCGTTAACTTACCGGGACCGTTACCGGGAAACTTTATCGGGACCGAAAGAGTCTTTCTCAAAGCACCCGTAAACTTTCCCGGTACTTATCGGGGCCGATAAAATAACCGGGAGTTACCAGGCTCTTGCATGCACTTCACGCTCGTCATGAAAAGAAGGAAAATGACTTGGCACTAGATCCGTAGAGCTTGTAGCATCCAGTTTCCCAACCGAGCGCTGTGATGTAAACAAAGGTGGCGTTCGAAACGACGACCTTCCATCGTTCCGCTTACACCTTCTAGCAGTGAAGGCGACTTTTTAAACCTCATTGGCGGAGAAATTTTGCAAAGGGTGTTTAGATGGCAGGATTTTTTTTATTCACGCTTTTTGTAAGCAACACTTTTAGTTTACTGGGAAGCAACGCTCTTTTGGAGTAATAGAAGCTCAGAAAATGTTACGAGGTTAAGCGAAATTCTCGATCTCGAAGGCTTCGATTCAATACAAGTAGTAGATTGCAGCGTACAG
>JALIRR010009146.1:10000-16693 GCA_023091755.1 Montipora sp. Colony 1 RG-2022 | reverse complement strand
TTTCATGTTTGGACAATCATCAGGCTACAGATCTTACATTTGCATTCTAACTCATTTAAAGACCATTCTAATACTCTAGGGGAGCGTGCTATTTTAAGTTCGACAAAAGGTATTTGTTCTTGTGTCTGCATTTAGAAATTAACTCGTTTCTTTTGTTCAGTAGGTGGCGCGTATCTGCTTTTATTATGTACAACTTTTCTGTAAGGCACAGGTCGCATCTCTTTGATCCACATTTGTATGGTGAGGCGAAAGACTCTATTGCCCAGCGTAGCGTGTAACTGATGTTAATTTGAGTTAATTTCTAAATCCAAAAGTGTTAATTTGAGTTAATTTCTAAATGCAGACACAAGAACAAATACCTTTTGTCGAACTTAAAATAGCACGCTCCCCTAGAGTATTAGAATGATCTTTAAATGAGTTAGAATGCAAATGTAAGATCTGTAGCCTGATGATTGTCCAAACATGAAACTTGAAGTCGCTACGCTGTGAAGTTGTCTTTCTTCTAAACGTTATATATATATATATATATATATATATATATATATATATATATATATATATATATATATATATATATATATATATATATACCGTAGAATGAAGAAATGAAACCCATCCCGTTAATCAACTGATTAATTATAGCGAATGAAAAACATGAAGAATTGCCCTGAGCGGGATTTGAACCCACGTCCCCCTGAATACCGGTAGGGTGTGATGACCACTACACCATCAGGACAACCACGCTGGCAACGCAGCTATCGAGACAGTGAATTGGCCTATCGTGAGTATCCCGGGATTCTTTCACGGGTGGGATGGGAAAGCCTAAACCCCTTCATAGCCTTAAACCTAAGGATCGACTAACGATTCACAGGTAAACACCAACTTAGGCATCAGCTAATCAGAGGGATCAAGTTAATGATGCAGGCTTATTTATATAGACCGTAGAATGAAAAATAAATATATATATATATATATATATATATATACTAATGATGTGTACAATGAAGAGAAGGCAAGAAAGGCGTTAGAGTTTGCTCAAAAGGTGGTGGAAAGAGTGAAAAACAGGATCCTGTGAGATAGTAAGATCTATCAACATTACGGAGAAAAATCAACGTCGTTTCTTAAAACTCATGAGGTTGAGTCACTGACATACGTGTACGTACATGTATAATAGCGGGCGAATAGGGTTTCTCTTAGATTAATCAGATATATGTGACAACCTATAGCGCTCGATGAAATTCCTAGTGAGGGGAACGAAAGCCTGCAGTGCGTTGTTGTGCAGTGCGACCGGGAAGACCGTGAATACCTGAAATATGTCTAAAACGCACAGAATTTACTGTTGTTGGCGTAGCAAGAATTGTGTCAGCTTCGGGTTTTCCGGGTAACTGATTTAATTTAAGCTCATTCTGGTCGTTTTGGGAATAAAATAGATCTAGATAACTTGCAGAAATAAACTTTTCTAGCCAAAGAAATGTCTTTTCTTACCTTACAGCATCATTTTTAAGCAAAATTTGACATTTACGATTTTTTTGATTGCCTTTAAGCCCGACTAATAACGGTTATTCAGTTTGCGATTTAAGCGTGTGAAGTTCTCAAACTTGATTAGCTTAAAAACAGTAAGCATTCCTGACATATTTTAGGTGTTCACGGTTTTCCCTGTCGCACTGTAAGATCTGCGTTCATATCTTCTCTTAAAATAACTGGATCACATCCCAAACAAATGAGGCAAATATTTCAGCTCGTGCTGTGACTGGAATTGGAACGGAGACAGTAATATACTTAAGGAATTACAGACTCCGTTGTCAAAATATATCGAGCGAAGCAGGCAAAAGACAACAGCGCTTACTGCCTTGACGTCACGGTGCTCGCTTCGAAACTCGCCGAGATCCCTCTTTTTGCAATCATAAATGTGATAACGCGTCCTTCCGATGCAGAAAATTCATATCACTGTGGCGATGACGTTGACTTTGTATCAGTCATTTTATGTTTTTTGTATCGCCAATTGCTTTTGTTGAAAATTAAGTTCCGACGATACCACTGACACATAGGGGATATATTAAGCTGATATAGCGATTTCCCTTGGTTTCTTTTTCAGGAAAATGAAACTTATAACTTGTTGGAATGCAATGCAAACAAGTTATTTTCTTTGGAAGTTTGGATACAGTCCCCATTTTTAAATTACTTTTTTCTTGCAAAATCTTGTACATTTAACCAGTGAGCTGTGTTCTCATCACAGTGAATTAAGTGAAAAAACCATTAAGATATTACCGTCATTAATTAAGGTACCCGCTGGAACGGCGTGTATTGGTGTTCAGGATGAGAGAAGTATGCTTAGGCTTTTTTTGATCACGAGACAATTTTCTTGAAGTTCAGTTTCAGTTATCACTGACAGTTTTATCGTTATTAATTTAATACAAATTACTCTTCGTTGGGTTTCAGCTATCAGAACCTCGCCTTTAGGACTGATCATGTAGCGCTGCAAAGCTGGGAAAAATGCAGCAGTCATTTGCGATAATTTGAAATGATCAATTAAAAGTAGTAATAGTCGAACCATGCTGTATCACGTTCTTTGACTCTACATTTGTGGTAGTTTCTTGTTCTCTAAGGAAGCGAGCCCGAAGGGTTCAAGCGTTGCCTTTGCGAGATCAAGCCCCCCTAATCAGAAGCTGAAATTGTTTTGAGCAGAACTTTTTTAAGTCCTTTGACTCCGCTTGTCAATGGCCAACCGGTCTGCTTCGGTAATTGGAGATTTTAACATTGTTGTTGAATTTTTTGTTTTTGATATCGTGTTCATAGATACGGTCATTCACTCCTCGACCTCTTAGAAAGACGGCCAAAACTGTCCGATACTATTATTAGCCGGAGACCTAATGATCGGCAGCGATGGTGACCGGAACGTCATGCAAAATCACAAGTTCACGTTTTTGTTTAGTTTAACATGAGTCTATTTTGACTTCTGGGTAAACTATTTACACAGTGAGATAGAGTGGCCAATCAAAACATAGTTTGTAATTGAAAATCTGAACACCTATGAGATGTAAAAACAAAGTTGAAAACACGTGGACCTGTATTATTGCAAATCATTATGCGAAGGAAATGGGTCCTAAATATGAAGTTTTGACTATCTGAATGATTTTGGGTTAGATTAAAGCGATATACTGTTGGAAAATCCAAAGTTATTGCTCTTCGTGTTAATGAGTAATGTAAACAGTCTTCGCACTGGTGAGTCGAAGGAATAAATTGGGTTAACCAGTAACCAGTTATTGTAAAGCTAGTATCGTTAACTGTCTGGGTTCACATGTAACACAAGTAATGGAAGATTCACGGAAAATGAAATTTGAAATGTTATGCAGTGGCATTTGAAGGTAAAATAAGTATTTGTAGACTTTATGCTTCGATGTATTGTGCAAATAATCAAGTATCTGTTCTTCTCTTTAATGGTTGATATTCCCTGACAAGCTTCTCACACTTCAGAGAGTTTGCGTCCACATTTTTATCTTTATTTCTGAAGAGTTTTAATACATGAAGCGAAATAAATATGACAGACCGAGTGGCCCACAAGTTACAGTATTTTATCTTTTCTTCTGCCCTTACCATTCCGGAAACGAAACACTATTTCCTTTTTTTTTTTTAATAGTTTCTTGTTAAAACTTGTTGGTGATCATTCCAATTTATTCAACTTCAACAAATCAGCCAACATTCGCTGTAACTGGGTTGGAAGCAACAGCGTTTAGAGTGAGAGAAAAACTCGATACGGCGTATTCGCCGTTACGTGCTTAGTCTTTCCATAGAACTTATAATTTTGTAAGTTCACGTTGCCGCTTGGCAGAGAACTGGAGGAAGGGTTCAAAAGTTGAAATCGCAGTGAAGAGCGATATACTAGTGCGTCTTTGAAGACGCATAATGTGTGTCTCGCCTGTCTTTATATGCAGGAAGAATCAAGCATAATTTAACCTCCGTAGAAAAGTTTTCAGTTTCTTACGCGGAGTGATAATTTGCAACCAAGATACAGACTAATAGTCAAGTTTTAAGAGTCTGTTTGAACTGCTCAATCAAATTTATTCAATCCGCATATAATTTATCATTTTTCCAAAGATAAACTCCATGATTTGAAGATCATATCGCAGGTAAGCAACAACTTAACATTATCGGGGGTGGCCATGGAAGCGGAATGATGAATAATTGCTTTAAAGAGAATATGAATAAGGAATATTTTAGCTTTCGAACATTCTGAATAAAAAATTTACAGTTTCTGTTAAAGAATAACGAATACGGATAAAAATATAATTGTTGACAATTCATAGTTAAGTAATGGCATTGGACAGCAGAGATAGAGGAGAAATAAGGCGATGTTGCCTGGTCGTTCTCCAATGGTGCTCACTAAGGAGGCAGGAATTTGCCACATTTTATGTAACGAGTCGTCTGCAAGAGCAATTTTTTCGCATTTGATACCTTTTATTTGCCACATAAAAGGTAACTCGCCAGCAAATACATTTTTCTTTTGGTCAGCACCAAGAACACGGACTCTGGCCACTTCCATGAAATTCATGCGCAGTCGTAGTGAAGGTCCACATTTGTAACTGTTGACAGCCACAATTGTTTCAATATTCTGAGTGCGTAGACAAGCCGGAAGTCCGCAAATCAGACTTCCTGCCTTGGAAGCGGCCAGAGTCCGTGTTCTTGGTGCTGACCAAAACAAAAGCGGACTCTGGGGACGAGATTGTTTTACCCCCTTCCCAACCTACGGTATGGGTTTGGGAAATCAATGATCTTGCAGGGGTGCAGGGATGGCGCAGTGGTGAGAGCACTTGCCTCCCACCAATGTGGCCCGGGTTCGATTCCGAGACTCGGCGTCGTATGTGGGTTGAGTTTGTTGGTTCTCTACTCTGCACCGAGAGGTTTTCTCCGGGTACTCTGGTTTCCCCTCCCCTCAAAAACTGACATTTGACTTGATTTACTTTCACTGTTCAGTTTCAGTTTACAGTGTCCCCAATTAGCGCTCCAGCGCTAAAACGACTAGACACTTAAATAAAGTTCCTTTCCTTTCCTTTTGTTGGAATCATGGCCGATGGGCGTGGTCTCCGCGCTCTGTGATTCCTTAGCTGAAAAGAGCCATACCTGGCCATTTAGGCTAGCTCAATTGCAACCATTGATGTCTTTTTAACACCAATACACCGGGTGATTGAAGATATTTGTTGTTTGCTGCTTCTACTCATGTTAAAGCGTTCGGAACGAATCGTCAAGTTTAAGCTCTGCCGACAGGCCAACTCCGAAACGAAACAAACACAAGAGCGAGAAAATGGTGGGAAACAAGGAGACCGACTCGCTTATCTCTATGCAAACACTCCTCGATAAATTAATCACCATAGAATCTCGTATGGAAGACAATTTCTCCAATCTACACTCACAGATCTCTGAACTTACGTGTGAATTCAAACAGGAAATCAATGTCGCCAAATCAACAATGAATGAACTAGAGATTTCTGTGGACAACCGGTGGGTCTAATTTGCAGGTTGCAGGTCGCATGCTGGTCGTGGGTTGCAGGTCATTGTTTCACCAATACAGAAAGTATCCTAAACATTCATAAAAGCTAACCTTAGGCCTAGCAACTTTTGTTTAGGCCTAATTAGGCCTAAGGTTAGCTTTTACAATGCATCTCGAATATTCCAGTTGAGTATCAAATAGCTGTTACCTAGTGTGCTGACTTATTTACGACTTTCAAACGCAACCAAAATTGGGCAAAACAGAACCGGGTCAATGGCTCTATCTCACCAAGCTAAGTATCCAAATTTCCTTTTTGTTGATGTTTATTTATTTAAGCATTATACAGTTGTAGTCTTTCAAGTTTATTATGCTACACTTCCTTTACTTTTCATGCTACACCAACCCGCTTCGCTTAGAACTATCGTCTTCTTTTTTCGTTCCTTTACATTCTCGCAGCAGCCAATCAGCGGAAAAGTTAAATTATTTTTTGACCCAGTTTGTCGTGAGTCAACATAATTCCGTCGGAAGAAATCAGTGTTTATTTATAACTCCGCCTGGCTTGTGTTCCTATAAACCGCCATTAAAATGAACACCGTCAATACTGCCAATGCTTTTGACCTAAAATGCCTGTCACTAAATGTTAGAGATCTTAATAAATCGATCAAACGCCGAACCGTTTTTCGATGGTTATACAAACAAAAACATCATGTCATATTCTTGCAGGAATCATACTGCTCCAAAGATCTTGAACCTATCTGGGAAAACGAATGGGATGGCAAAGCTTTCTTTAGCCACGGCACAAACCATAGTAAGGGTGTCATAACACTAATTAATCCCTCGGTGAATTTCAAAGTTGAAAAAGTCATTCCAGACAACAAGGAAGGTTCATTATTTAAAAAAATTGTCACTGGATATCGTGATGAGGAAAAATTACTGCACAAAAAAGTGAATGATCTTCAAGCCAGAGCGCAATTCTAAGGAACAAATTGAGATGGTGTGAAGACCAAGAAGGCAACACAAAGTATTTCTGCAGCTTAGAAAAACGCCATCATGATATCAAAACGGTTTCAAAACTCAAAGTTGGGGAAAATTGTTACATAGAAGATCAATTCGAAATCTTAGTGTTATGAGTCGTTATAACGCTCCACCAATATCAATCCCAAAATTTTCAAAAACTCACCATTTTTTAATCCAGAAAACGTAACCGC
>JALIRR010009146.1:0-5000 GCA_023091755.1 Montipora sp. Colony 1 RG-2022 | reverse complement strand
CTGGAGGGCCTATGACAGAAGAACAGAAACGAAAAAAGACAGAAAGAGAACGAGAACGACAAAAGGGACACCAAACCGTTTGTTATTTCTACGGATGATATTTCAAGTGAATGCATATTTCTAAAAAGTGGTTTAGTCGTTTTTTCCTTTGTTCAGGAATGAAACTCGAATTTTTATTCTCAACTGAATTAATAACAATCATCTGTACTCTTTTTGGACAGAAATTATTGATCAGTTTGCTTGTTTGTTTGGCTTTAAAATGCGAGCGAACAACAGGTTTTTTCACTCCGTTTGCCTAACTGTTTTTCGATGTGCCTCGACAGTGACAAAAAAAATTTGTCCTTATGTTAGAAACATGTAATCTCAATGAGTTCTCGTAAAAGTAAGGAGAAATATCACCAGCTTGTGCTTTCAGAAGTTTGTTTAGAGGACGTGTAGGTAAGGTTTTGGAGATCTTGTTTGAAGTTTGTCCTTTCTAGCTGATTCTGGTTCTAAGCCAAGCTGGCGTGTTTCAATGAAATACATTGAAATGTAAATGATCTCGTTTTAAGAGATAAAGTACAACAAGAAGATGTTTTAGATGTTAGAACCGCGCTTTGAAAATTTATCTGTTTTCTTACCACTATAGTCGCAATGTAGTGCACATTCCAAAGCAGTCCATGATGATTCACTGATGACTATAGACACAAATTCACCTGATCAATCTGCAGCACATCTGACAACAACGGCTACACACTCGTGAAATCTTCGATTGCACCATCAGTGGTAGCCGTTGTGAAATCTCCGATGACGTATGGTCTTAATTAATCTGGAACTTTCTTCGGGCTATGTATGGGTATGAACGATACGATAATAACAGTATTCACAACTTACAGCTTTCTTTTTTAAAAGTCACGATCAAATTTATTTGTTTTTTTACACAAGGAAAGGGCTAGCAAAGTAGTCACACGAGTCACATAACTCAAGAATTACGTTATCCACGGCTATCTTTACATCTCTTTAGTACGGTGGTTATTTCCCTACCAATAAAAGTTGCAACGTCGACAGATTCAATTCCATGGATGACGCAATGTCTTTTTATGTATTCAATACTCGCTTTGAATCAAGCGCTTCAATAACACAAAAAGGAAATATATTTTGTTCTAAATAAAGGTGGAATATTCATAAAATTTTAAGTACATTAACGTTTTAACAGTTTTTGTTGAATAAACATCATAATTTGCATGATTGGAAGTCCCACTGACCCTATGGCCGAGTGGAAGTTTGGTTCAGCTCACCGACAAAACGAAAAAAAAACAAACAACGTGCAGAGCAAGAACCGCGCTCGGTCCATACCCGCGCGGTTAATAAAGCACATCAATAAAACTCCTTGTTTGACCTTGAACCGACAAAGACAATCTGTAACATGACGAGCTATAGTACGTCTGTGATTTCTAATTTTAACTTGATTCCTATTCGCTGGCCTTTGACAGTCGACTCTGAAATGGCTTCTTTCCTTTTCCGTTCGCTTGCTGGGAAGTTGCTTGTTTTCTTTTAAAAATCTTGCAATTCAAGAAAAATTAATTGCCTAACTGGTGAATTCGACAGTAAATGTCGGTGGAAAAACCGATATCGCACTCATTCCTTCCTGATTCATGCGATAAGTCGGTTTTTCGGGTGAAATAAACCGTGGAATTGACCAGTTAGGCAGCGAAGAAACTGACATAATTAAGCAATATCCGGGAAAACCAAAACACGGACAATTCCAAAGCCTTTTATTTTCACTAATCCTACAGCCAGTAAGAACGAACAACCCGGGAGCTCCGCTTTTAGGCTTGGCTAAATCTAAATATTATATGCTGCTGATGTTTATGGTTAATCGATATTTAATTTCATATTTAGTATTTAAATGTAAGCGTGTACATATAGGAAAAAAAAAACTACATGTATATATTAGGTGTCATGATAACAATTAAGAAAAAAAAAGGATGCGAATAGTGTAAGAATAGTATTGTAATTGACAGTATTGTAAGTACCATATGTAAGTTATGTAATTAGCCGTATGTGGTATAGTGTATTGTTATTAGTGTAAGTATGCAGTATTGTAAGTAATGTGTTTTATAGACCCATATCACTCAATGTCCAAACAAAAGATTTTGCCCGTCGAACCTCTCATTCAATGTGAGGCTGGACGGGCAAAGAAAATGCAAAGACAAAGCCTTTATTCCCCACGGACTCCAAAATGGCCGCCGAGTGATAAAGGTGAATTGTATTAATTTAAAAACTCGTCAGCAAACACATTTTTCACATAAATATTGGCCAAATTTCCTCGTCTATACTAGCAAATAAAAATGGTCTAAAAAATAGTCAGGTAACAATTGCTCGTGCATTGTTATCTCCAATCTCGTCCCCAGAGTCCGCTTTTCTTTTGGTCAGCACCAAGAACACGGACTCCGGCCACTTCCATGCAATTTATGCGCAGTCGTAGTGAAGGTCCACATTTGTAACCGTTGACATGCGTACATGCGTGCGTAAACGAGCCGGAAGTCCGCGATTTGCGATTCGGGTTCGAGTGCATTTGCGATTTGGGTTCGAGTGCAAAAACCAACCGGTAAATGCAACATTAAAGGGAAGGAGGAGGAGGGGATGACCGAAGTTGCAGGTCCAAGACTAATGAAAAGTACAATGAGCCATGTACAGAACTTGAAAAATAATCAATCTCGGAGACTACACGAGTCAAAATTCTGATCTGGTTGTGTTTACTTGAAAGAAAAAAAAAAAACAATTAAAAGATGCTAGCAGTTATACTTTGAAAATATAGTAACCCATCGATGCAAGAAATCTTGGTTTTATAGCCATGACGTCATCGACCTTCCGTACGTCCGTACGTACGTCCACCCGTCCATGTGTGCTAATGTGACGAGTATCATGCTAGTCTACAACATACGTCTTTAATATTGGACATCCATGTTTTGATCAATTGACACCTGTCGAAAACAAGGTATTTGCTGACCAGTATCAAGCTTAGAGCTTAGAGCTTACCGAGGTCAGCTGTTTTTTTTTTTTAAGTTGACCGCTGACCAGGTACTGGTTTTCGATTGGATTGCAGGCTCAACCCAGGTTAACTCACCTAAACGTAAGCGAAGCTTCCTTTTTCGCGCGCTTTCTGTGCCTCGACGCGGCTGCGCGGCCATAATACATCAACTCTAGTTCTTACACAGTCAACGCTTTTGGTGTTCAAGTGGAAAAAGGTTTGGAATATGTTTTCTTTCTGCATTTTTCACTGGTTTCAATCCAGTTTGACAAATCATGATATCTGTGGTCCACACTGGTGCCTACGCAGCCATTCAAGTCAAGCATCGGTGGGATATAAACTTAAAGCTGAGTGTTTATTTATAATTCTCTTAGAGCTACTTTTTGGCATATCTTTATAAGGTCTGATAAGGTTACACAAGTGATGCCTGGAGGACCTATGTCTAGAACTGAAACTAAAGGAGAGCGAAAGAGGACGACGATGACAAAACAGAATACCAGCAATAGCTCGAAATTAGTGGGAGAGGTTACTCCACAATTTTTTTCCTTGGGCACTAAACCGTTTGTTATTTTACGGATGCGTTATTTAAAGTGGATGCAAATTTTTAAAAGGTGGCTTAATCGGTTCTACCCTGCGATCAGTTGGTTTCTACGCTTCCTGAGAGAGAAACCATTGCGAGCAACCGATTGATTTTTCATCGAGAATGTGCGAGTTATGTCACACCCCACGTGATGTATCTAACATCACTTCGTCTTATTTCGCGGGAAATCACCACAAAGCAGGCTCGCCCAAACGCAGCAGTTACGTAGCTGATCGCACGGGCAAGCGACAAAATAAGTTTACCAACTCGTTTTAGTGGCTCAAATTTAATTTAATCGTCCTTGGCGCTGGACGGCGGCCCACTCAAAGAAATTAACGGTTGCTCGTGGTGGTTTCTCTCTCGGGAAGCGTAGGAGAAACCAACTGCTTGCAGGGTAAATCGGTTCTTCCTTTGTTCAGGAATCAAAGAATTTTTATTGTCAACTGGAATTAAATAACAATTATCTGTACTCTTTTGGACATAAAGAAAAAGTTGATTTGTTTGTTTGCTCGTTTGTTTTGCTCTAAAGTGCGAGCGAGCAAGTGCCCTTTTAAGCCGTTTGCCCAACTGCACGGGACGAAAAATTGGATTTGGCGCACATTTGATCTTTGGCAAAGCTTAAGTCAAATCTGGAATTGGTTTTGACTTTACCTTTGACGCACGTCAACCGTACGTTCAAATCCATTACCAATTTGCTTATGCCTTTGACCATTGTAAAAGTCAAGTCAAATTCGTAACAACTTGATTTCAAATTTGACGCGCGTTAAAGGTGAAGTCAGATCTGAAGAGGCTTTGTGCGTTCCTTTGTTACTCGCCAAAGGCGAAGACAAGTACGATAGTATCTTTGACTTCACGTTTGACTAGCGTCAAATGTGAAGTCAAATCTTAACAGACTTTTCTACTTCGTTGATACTTGCATTGCCAAAGGAAAGACAAAACTAAGGCAAAGCTTTTGGAAGATTACAACCACTCGGCAAATACGGAAAACTGACCGTCGTAGATTGTAAGTTAGCTTTCATCCTTTACCCCTCAGTGACATTCCCCCATACCCCGTATAACTAGCACGCACACATTCAATCTGTTGTTGAAAAACGCCTACTAGTTGCAAACCGTAGCCTGAGTTCACATTCTTGACGAAAAAATCGCTTTTCGAAAATTCAATGAGCACTAGTGCCAAAATTCTTGCGACCTCGGCAAAGGAATGCTCCCCCACGCCTACCTCTCCACAAGGTCCGAAGGAAAAACACTGGGGAGAAGGTTGATTCAAGAACTCCTTTTATGGGATGCATCTACAAAAGGGCGGGAAATGTACCTTCCGAAAAGTTTTCTTGAACTCGTCGGTAGCTTGTTTTACTTGTCGCTTTTTATACTTTCGATATACTTGAAGCATCTTACGTTTGTGAAAAC
>JALIRR010009145.1:0-16693 GCA_023091755.1 Montipora sp. Colony 1 RG-2022 | reverse complement strand
ATAGAGACACATGAAATTATCAGAGAACTGCAACGTATAAAATCAGATAGCTGTGTGAACAATATCATCTTTTGTGACGGCTTTAAAGAATCCTGCTCGCATCATGATCAGTTAATGACCCCGTTAATGTAACAACGCAGCAGTGAAGAAGCTCTTTGGGTAGAATATCTTTGTACATTATACAGCTCATTATATAGCTTGCCTGTAACTCCTCCGCTACGCAAAATAAATTTAATTGACACGCTTGATACTTTTGCTTGTACCCATTTTTCGATTGCTCGGCTTGTTGTTGGTGGCCATTAAATTAAAAGGCTTCTCAAGGTACCTTTTCTTAGACCAAGAAGTCCTCTTGCATCACGGGACATCCTACCTGCAGCGTTAAAGCAATGCGAAGCCTTTAAAGCAGCTCTCTTGCAACACATCTGCAACGAAAGGGTCGCTAATGCATCACCGATGCAGCGACCATTCAGAAGTCCTGCGATGGTTAGCAAACAGTCTCCTCGAGCAGCGTTGGTGAGTCGCAAAAGCAGCGCTGCTAAACGGTTGTTTGTTTCAAGTTTCAAGTGCAGCACGTCATGCTGCAGGGCTTAAGTGACTTTGAGATGTCTTTGAGATGTCTTACGTGCAGTCATTTTTCGAAACTCCCGCAGTGCTATTGATGCAGCCATCATGCAACCTTTCTGCAGATATAAGGGCAACGCTGGTCAGTCGCTAAAACAGCGCTGCGTAAAGGTCGTACGTTTCGTACGGGTTGGCGGTCATGGCATTCAACAAGAAACACTTTTTTTTGGATCACGTGACATTTTTCGGATCACATGACAATTTGTTTAAGATCACGTGTTTGCAATCGAACGGCTTCGGATTCAAATTTCCAATGGCAGTTTTGATAGTAACCATGTACTTACTTACTTATTCCTCTTCGTTCGTAGTGTAACATAGGCCCAACTAGAGCACACCACCTATTTTGTGCAGTGCCCTTTGCCTCATTTCATGTGAGATGTTTCCTCTCGAACTCTGCCATTCTCGTACGTCGCCAGGTGTGCCGGGGTCTCCCTCTCTTTGTCTTCCCCTGTGGGTTCCACTCCAGCGCCCTCTTGACTACATACATCCATCTGGTCTCCTCAATGTGTGGCCGACCCGTCCCTAAGCTCTTTGTCTAATCTGTTGCTCTATCGGTCGCTGCCCTGTTTGTCTCCAGATCTCCTTGTTGCTGATTTTTCTAGACCACAAGATGTTCCTCAAGCTCTTATTGATGAACACCTGCAACTTCTTCTCCAATCCCTTAGTCAGCCTCCACATTTCAGAACCATACAAGAGCACAGCTTTCACATTTGACCCAAAGACTCTCAGCTTGGTCTTGGTTTTGAAGCATGTGTGGACTCATAAAGCCTGTTAGGCCTGATTACCCCTTTAACAATTTTTTTTTTGTTACGATTTATTTTGTTGTCCAATGTTGCTGTTGTGTTTGCGTTAGCATTAATTTTTGTAATATTTTAGCCGATTACATACAGATTGATGCTATATATAGTATCCACTAAAGTTCAGGTGGAGTTACTGCCATCCACACTTAAAGCGTGATGAATTTTGCACACAGTTTTAATTTTCAATGAAATGTTGGCGGTTATGTTGTGAAACTGACCACGTTTTTGGCGGCATACAAGCATGTTTTGTTCTCGTGATCTTCAAGTTCTCAGGTTTTCCGGGAGAGCAGAGATATTTGAAGAGTTAAATTAGCATCTATCTCCTGTGAGTTTCCAAAGACAGGAAATATGGAATTTGGTATACTTTACGAAGAGGAGATATGTGATTCAGCAACGAGAGAAAAATTACATGAAGCTGGAGTGAAACTAGAAATATCAAGGAGGAAATATTTCTGCATCTAGGCCATTCTGCACATCTTCTCAAGTACGTCCCGTGCCCTCCCTCCTAGTAGCTTCCTCACTGACTTCTCTTGGTGTTTAGAGTAACCACCCAGTACCTAAGTTATTACATTGTACTGTTCAACCCTGTATAAACCATAGTATCTCTGCTTCAACTCCCACATCATGGGCCCTTACTTGAGTGTCTTTTCCTCATCTTTCTTGTCTCTACTCTCAATCCATGGGCAGCTTATTTCAATCTTGCAGGCTTCTTTCCTCTCGTGGCTGACAAGTCACGCATCGATCCGATTTGCTCTAACTTCGTTTTGCTGTGCATAGATGGGAATATCCCAGAATGCCTCACTCGTGGTGTTCTGGTAGGCTGGTTTTGGCATCACCGGTGAGTGCCATGGTGGAACCCCCTCTATTAACCTATGCTCTTGCAGGAGAGATCACAGCAAAATTTCTTTGATGAAGACATCTATTCTTTTTTTTTTTAACTTAATTCTTTTTCTTTTTGGTTTTTTGTATTTGGTTGTTAAAGGTTTTTTTCAAATCTTCTTTTACTCCTGTATTGGGAGGAATGGCGACGGAATCCCCAAACAGTGCAGTTAGGCTATTAAAGCGGGTGTTGATTCACAAAGCCCACAAGCGCTCTAGGCAAGAATTGCTCTTGCAAAGTAAACAAAAAGGCAAGAAGTGGACCACAAACAGAATAACTGTACAATGTGCATCAAATGTTGAAATTCAAGAATATCCTACATTAGTTTTGTAATTCATGCACGTGCTGCAGGCCTACACTCACTCACTCAGAAAGCCCGATGGTAATAAATTATGGGTATTGCACTAATACAATGCACTACCCACAAAAATAAGAACCCAAAATAATATTTGACTAATTTTGCATTTATATAGCGTCTTCTGAGCAATAAAGCAAACAAAAATCAGTGCTTGGGCTGAAAAACAGGCTTACTTCCTGTGAACTTGTTAGTCCTTTTCCCTTTTCTGGTGGTTATGTCTTAGGTCATGAAATGTCAAGCAGCTGTCATGTAACTGATGCATAACTGCTGCAAGATGAGCAAAGGGACAAATGAAACACCTAAGAATAATACGTACTTTGACCAAGATGTGCTCTGAGTCTCCTAATTTATAGGGGATGGGACTGAAAAGGGCAGGAGCCGGGAGATTAAGGTATGGGAAGCGGGAGGTTCCCATCAAACAGACACAACATCTAAAACCCCCATCAACAGTCAATTTTTACACTACTGTACAGTAACTAGTATTTAGAAGGTTAATTTTAAGCATCCAAGTGAGCGAATGTGAGAATGATGTACAAATATGAAATTGGATAGAACCCACTGGGAACTCGGGAAAATCTGAGCCCCAGATAGGATTCAAACCCACATTTCACGCTTGCTCCAGTACAATTTAGCTCTGTCAGTGCTTAGAGCATCTGACTAGATCACGGAGGGTTGTGGGTTTGAATCCCATCTGGGGCTCGGATTTTTCCGAGTTCCCAGTGGGTTCCATCAACATTTCATTTCATATGTGTAATTTTAAGCATTTCAAGCAAATGATTTTTCAACTGAGACAGTCTTTCTAAAGCTTTTGTTACGTAAACTTGGAGTTTTTAGCTGTTTTATTAGAATGAATTGATAATGTTTGATCTGATAAGAACACTATTTGACATTGGAAAAGATAAAAATAGTTTTTTGGGAGACAAAAGGAATAGTTTTTGAGAACTTTATTTGAAACTAGAAATTTGGGTGGCAAACTTGCAATGAAAACAATCCCCGCCATGCATGTAAAGCCAAAGTGTCATTGTTTGCACCAGTGGGCTAATTAATAGTGAAACAACAAATAATTGACTTAGAATCGAAGCATGTAATAATTATGTTTCTTTATCATGATAGTTTAACATAATGGTCGTCGATTGGTCTGATTTTCCACATTTGTTCTGAAATTAGTATGTGTTACTTTGTCATATGCTTAAAATAATTTTATTGTAGGCATGTTTGCCTCAAGAATGGGCCTTTTACAAACACTTTCCCAGTAGTTTCAAAATGTTTAGAAGTAGGCGGCCAACTCTGGAAAAGTACGTGGCTGTGACAATCGAGGGCCTGCAAGGCCCCTGAAGCTAGAGGGGTCTGCAGAAAACTTTGAAATTTAGAAGCTCGGAAATGCCAGTGTCAGCGTCATCTAAGTCTTTTGTTATGACTTACTTACGTGCAGACAGCAAAATTTGCGTTTTCAAAGACTTTCATTTGAATAGCACGACTCCATGATGTCCCTTAACTATCAAATCAGTTATTGCTGCAAAATTGAGTGTGAAGTTACTCTGTCGTCTTAAAGGTTAATGGATAAGAAGCAACGCCAAGATTGTTTGTCACGAGCTGATTGTTATGACCAGAGTAGCCAGCGACATACAATCAAGTAGCTGGCGGAACTCCGGCGGTCATCGGCTTGTTTTGAAACCACTGCTTTCCTTATAGTAACTGTTTAGTTACTCAACAAAAGGTCAATTAAGATCACAAGTGTCAAGCAATTGTACACTGTACTTGCAGATTTGTTAACATCATGCAACGCGATTCCTGTAGCACACAACATCGAGTCCTATAGCATGTGACGCAGTTCATGAGTGGTACTATAGTTCAATTCATTACTTATCTATTGACAGTTATGCTCTATTGTTGAGCTCTGCAGTAATTAGGCTACCTCAGTTTTACTGATTCAATTTTCGTGGTAATGCATGTGTAATGCAAATTCTAATGCTTTTATAGAGACTACAGGAAGAAAAGACTGAACCAAAGTATGGTGATGGTGAAGATGAGGATGATGACGATGAAATTGATGAAGAACTTGAAGGAGCTAATGACAGTTTGAATCTTCTTGACAAAACTACACTTGCAAGGCTTCCTCAATTGACAAGTACGTTGAACGACAGAGGAGGACAAGTTGCAAGCCCCAGTCAAGACATTGATGGATCAGGAAGAAATTCCAGGAGTATCGAAATCCAAAATGACTTGAATGTAGGAGATCTTCCTATAAAAAATAAAAGGGACCAAACTGAGTCAGGGAAGGATTTATCTGCACCTGTACATGTAGATGTTAAAGAAAAGAAAGCTAATGAAAGAAAGGCAAAAAATGAAAATGTTCTGAAGAACTCTGGCGAGGATTTGATTGTTCTCAGCTTTTCTTCATCAGGAGGTATGTATTACATGTCACTATTTGTGAGTAATCAGGTCTCAGTGGTGTCTACATGTATTAATCATACTGGGAGCATCATTCTCCTAAATTATATATTTTGGGTATAATTAGTAACCAATTTGGGGAGGGGGGGGGGGGGGAAAGAAAATTGACAAAAAATTACAAAAAATTATTTGGTGTAATGTTCAAGTCCATCCATATTTACAAAAGTCTCGTTATCACATACATTCAATTGACATGACTTGTGTTTTACCTGTCTACTTTGAGGTGTTCTTTTAAGAGACCCCTTTTCTTTTGTCTAGTATGTGCTCATGAGACCAACAAGCTTTATTTTCAAGAAAAATGCACCTTTTTTAACATATTTCTAAAATTAATGATGCTTGTAGGGATGATTGGCAAAGCTATAAGTATAATCAGATTCTTTTTCTGGTGGTTTATGAATAGTATGGTCTATGGGTTGTATGAATGATTTACAATTTCCAAATTACAGTTAGTTTAGCTGTTACACTGTACATTTACATGTTTATTTTGTTATTGCTACAACTGTTCTTGTGAGAAGCATGGTAGTTCTATTCCTGAGACAAAACAACAAATTGGATCAAGTGTCCCTCATCATCTCTGATAAGTTTGGGCTCAATGACATCTAGTTGATTACCAACACTTTAACTCTGCAAAGTACATTTTGAGGAGAGATTAGAAAGCCCAAATGTAGTATGTGAGATTCAGTGCTCCTCAACATGACTTTTGTTTCTCACAACTGCTGTAAGACAGTACAGTTTTAATTAATATGCCTTGTTTTTCCTTTACATGCATACGGAATGTTGATCATTCCTTGAAGGTATAAACTTGATCAGCTTATCTTTTATCTTATGTTTTTTTTCTTTTCAGTTAAACGCAAAGAAAGGATGCTTTCAGCAACTCGGTTGGTTTACTGTAGAAAAATAGAATTATTAATTATGACATGAATGGATTGTGTGAAGTGATTTGACCAACTGAGATACTCACAATTCTTTCATAATATTGCACAGTACACTGCACTGCGTATACTGTAGTATATTTTGGAAACTGAAATCAAGGGTTGGTGCCTTCAATTGGCATTTTTTTAAAATTTCTTTTTGTTATGGAAATAAGAACCTCATATGTACTTATTTCTTTGAAATGAGTAATGTTGTTAGGTAATATTATATAATGACTATAATCATTAATTTTAATTATCCCCTCAATGCCTCTATATTCTTTTTCTTTCATCGTCATCGTCCTCCTCCTCATCATCTTCATCATCATTGTTAATGAGTTTCATCTTACATCCACCTCTTTAGGCGTAAGACAAATGTTGATGATTATGACTCTGAAGATCTCATTTCATCCAAATGTGGTACAACCAAGGATGGCACACAACACAACAGGTGCATGCTTATAGCAGTGTTTAATTAATCAGTGGTGTACTGGAAGCCAACAAAACTTTCAATTCCACTTGTTCTTTACAGCAAAGATGTAAGATCTGGTAGTAGATTCAGTGTCTCATTGTTTGAAAATAATAATCATGAAAAAAAATTTGTTGCTATGCAAAAAAAATCTCTCAAGAGCCAAAGCACTTGTCTGAGTGAGAAACAGATGATTTGGAGAACTGAGATCCATAAAGTACATATGGTAGCATTATTTTGTTATCAATCAGTTGTAGATGGATAACTATTAAACTCTTTTTTCTGTAACTGCTGGAGGGTGTAATGTACTTTGGTGAGCCAAGGCATTGTTTAAACATTCTTTGATTGCTCTTTCTTGAACTTTTCTCAGTTTAAAAAAGGAAACACATGGTAAAGACCTGCAACCAGCTTCTGGTAGGAAAGCTTAAATACTTGCTAATTATTTGTTATTAGGTACTGTATTGTTAACAAAATTGTAGCTGTACCCTGTGAGGTCTATTAATTAATTAATGTCTGTATGGTACTTTAATGGCTAACTCATAGTGTAATGCACATATATTTGCCATGGATCTACATGTATTAATGATGAAGTTTAAAAACGTTTTTGTTCTTGTGGCCATATGCTGTTAAGTAATACACCTGTAATTACATCTGAAAGGGGGCTGACTGCCATGTCTTTGAATCAGTGATAGTCCAAAATAATTGTTTTTCAGACTGTTGCTGTGCTGACACTGTTTTTGTTCCTCTGTTGTTACTTGTGGCAATGGATTGCAATTGTCATTATGATTATATAATTTACCTTAATTTTATACTTTAGTTAATTCGAACACAGACATTGTGATAACATTTTGAAATAAAAATAATTTCTCTTAACCCTTCCCCACCTGAAATTGAGACTTGTAGAATAACATTTTACTCTGTCTAATAAATGCCAGACAATTTTACTCATCAATTGGGATGCTTTAGTGTGAATGGGTTAACAACATTTACAATCCTGGCCATACATGTAAGTTGTTGCGACACCTCCCCTCTTGCACTCTAAAACCCACGATTTCAACTACGTCCTTGACGTTTAAAAAAAAGACGAATAGAAGCAAGTAGAATTGACCCCCCTCTCACTAGCAATGTTGAAAGAAAATGAAGCTATTCTGAAGACCAGATCAGGTGTGGTTAAACAGGAAAAAGGGAAAATAGAAAATGGTAAGACAGTTGTTTTGGAATCAAAGGTGATAGCTGAAAAATCATTGTTGGAATAAGACGCGAATATCTATCTTATCGTCGCTTTCATTGGAGAATACTGTTCTTGGAGGCGAACAATTCCTGCCGTGAAACATGGCTATTCTGAAGCTATTGTCAAGGTTTTTCTTTTTCAATATTTATATCAACAGAGGGGAGGGGGGGGGGGCAGGCGGGCTTACGCGGTCTTGATCTTAAGAGAGTCTGCATGCCTGTGAATTAAGTCATCTGTCATGAACTGTTTAGGGTTTAGGGTTAGGGTTAGAGGTTGTTGTTGTTTTTTAAAATAAAAACTCGCTTCATGTTTGTTTATCATTACAGAACTGTATTATTATTTTTATTTCTTGATAAGTTTGTGAAAAGAAGAGCAGACCTTTATCTGCTACAAGAAAAAGTGAGGCAGTAGACAAGTTGGATGACAATGCTGAAGAAATCTTTAAAGCAATGGCTGAGGAGAATCAGTCAGTAGGTAAGAAGCTTTTATGGGAGGGAGGTTCACATTATTTGCCTTTGTGAGGAACTGATTAGGAGACAAAACTCGAAGTGCTGGAGCTATTCAAAGTAAATGTAGGTTTTTTAGCACTGAAAATAATTATTATTTTCAGTACTGTACAACCCACCCTGCGAGCAGGGCCTAGAGCTGTAAAACTTGCCGGAGGGCAAGCAAGAGAGGATCTAGCTGCAGAAAATGTGTCAAGTCTTTTAAGTCACCACAGCCCAAGTTTCTGGGCTAGTCACTCTGGTCAAACTGGTTTAAGCAGCATGTGCATCATATTCTCAACAAGGTGAAGGCCAAAATTGAGCCTTTGGTACGAAAAGCAATATTATATGGTATCTAGGAGTCTAGTTATAGCCGAAAGAGAGAACTGGGTGGCCTCATAGGTCGGTTGGTAGAGCATTGCATCGGCATTGCAGAAGTGATTGGTTCTAATCCTGTTGGAGCCACCTGAATAAGTTTGATGATCTGCATGTGCTTCGTATATCATTAACAATGTTCGATTGTTCTGTCCAAGGTCTTTAAATCATCCTTCACCCATTTCACAGTACCTGCTCAATACCTTACTCTTACAGCCCTAGAGTTAATAGCAGAGATCATAGTTACGCCATTCAATTTGGATTTCACACTTTTTCTAACCCTACTCAAATACTCCTGACTCAACTTTTCTTTCATCTTGCTGTCCGTAATACCATTTTATCCTTCACCTTTATTTATTTATACCACACACTGGTGGCTAAGTTCAGGTTGTGCACCAGGATCAACCTTAGTTGGTCATGCAGACCAACACTTACACTGTAAGGTCTTAGCTGATATAACTGAGGGGAAAGTGCGCAGCCTTTATAATTACGTCCACAAATGGTTAGACTTGCAAGTCTTTTCGGATAAGACTTAAAGTGAAGGCCCAGTCTCACAACCTTTCCTGTTAAACACTGTGGGATGTTAAAGAACCCACAGACTGTTTGTGAAGGTCAAGGGGGAGACAACTGGTGTTGTGGTCTGTCCTCTGGTAGTAAATTTGGCCCTTCCACATTAGTGGGAGACATGTGTTGGATCTGAAATTCTAAACCTCATTTCCCTAGCTCGATCTTTTACAGTCACTGCATGTCGTCCTCCCTGCAGTCAATCATTCTGGGATGCTGCCACTCTCAGCTGCTTCATTTAAGTGTTGTAATGTGGTGAGCACTGGCCTGACAGACTTGATATTTTCCTTGGACCTCATCAGATCCTGATGCCTGCTAGTTCAGGCATCTGCATAATTTATTTGTTTTTCCTGTTTATTCTGGATTATTAGTACAGTAAGAAGCACTTGACCTTGAAGCGTGTAACTTGTAACTCTTTTCCTTGGAACAAAGCTAGGGATTTAAAGACACCAATTTTATGCCCAAATATGGACAAAAATAAGATCGAAGCTGCACAGGTGGGAAAATGCACAAGCTACATGTACGTTACATCCAAATAAGGAAATTTTTAAACTAAAAAAACACCAGCTCTGAACCAGAGTTAAATGCTTCAAGGTTGTTAGCTTCCAGTACAGTACATTCTCCTGTTGTTGTTCATCTTCTTGTGTTGTTTTTCAATTTTAATTTGCCACTCCCCCTCTATGTTGTGCTCTTTACTCATGCTCCAATTTCCTTCCCAAAGTCTCTTACTCTCATTAGCATCTGGAATAATTGCTTAAGTTATTTCTTTTCCCTTAAGCTGTTTGAAGAGCCTCTTTTGGTTATTCAAGAACAGTCTATTTTGGTGAAATTGGTTACATCTGTCCTTGTACCTTTTATTTTCTTTGCTTTAGCATTTATTTGTTCTTTCCATTTCTCTATCACAACATTGTAACCTTTCTTCCTTATTTTGTATTTTGTTTTCAGCTGTTTTCACAATTTTATTGGCATTTTGAAACCTTTCATCTTAAGGCGAGCTACCCTACATTGCACTCCATCTCAGTACTGTATACTCCACAGTTAGAAGAAACAGATTTTTATTGATTATTCAGATCAGTCTTACTCTCCTACCTGTTGGAGACACAGCTATTCCCAGCCAGAGGTGAATCTGGTATTTCAGGGTCACGGGGATATTACTATTATTATTATTATTATTATTATTATTACAATTATTATTATTATTATTGTGATTAATAATTTTATAGTTGTTGTTGTTGTTGTTATTGTTTTAGAATCAAAGGCCTCTGGTTCCAAGACTGCTCCTGAAAGAACAAAGGTACATCACTAGCTAAAGTTGCAAGTACTTAAGTTGCAGCAGAACACACATTTACTTTAGCTATTTTCATGTATAGTATATTCATCTGCATTCAAGGGCAAGTGGTAGAAACTAATCAAAAATTAATACTGTATAGGGGGATAACATATTGTATTAGGACTGTATTTTCCCAGGAAAGCAGAAATAAATAAATGGAAGAAGGGAGAGCTCAACGTAACTCGTAAACAAGTTCTGAATGTGGCCTTTAAATGCCTTAATAGTATTTCCTGTTGTCTTGTGTTCAGTTTTTAGTGTGAGTGTTATAAGATGAATAATTAATTTGGTCATTTTTGTGATACTACTGGTAAGTGCCCACAACGAAAAAAATGATGATAATGAAAAACGAGGAGTAAGATCCTTTAACTGTGACACGTGAAATAGCTTTCAGCTATATGCAATCTTTGTTGTCTCAGTTGTGTTGATTTGGCAACAATAACGATCCATAAAGGAATGAAGGGGTAGTTTCTAAAGAAACTGTGGTGCTGCGTCGGTGGGGATCAAGTTTTATCAACGGAGTAAAGTACAGAGATTCTGGATCTTGTGTTTGTACAATGAAGTTGTACTTGTGTTTGTACAATGAAGTTGTAATTTAGCTTGTTAGGTTTATGTATTGACTCATTGTTATCTCTCATTTGACTTAGCAATACTGTTCAAACCCTCCTCTGTCTGAGGTAAAAAGGCCATCATCAGTAACATCTTCAAGTTCATTCAAAACTGATGACACAATTGCTCTTGTTACAGAAAAGGTCCGAAAAATGGATGCCAGGTTTGTGAGCAAAGACAAATGCAAACAGACTGTACTTAACCCTCTAACCTGTAAATGTGATTCTGTTTTCGTAAAATGTGTAAATGGTTTGAACCTAGGTGTTGTATCATAATTGAGTAAAGTACGACCGTCCGGGTGAGTGTAGTCCTTCAAAAGCCAAGGCAAGATTTTGTTGGATTGTCAGTCTGTAATAATGCAACTACTTCTAACGTGTCAAACCAGACTTTAGCTCACATTCCATGCATAGTCATTTTTATTCTATTAATTTCGTTGTGAATTATTATAATTGAAGTTCATATTTTGAGTGTTTCTTGTAATGTAAAATGTGCTATGGTTTTCTCTTAAAGGCAACAGCAGCACCTGATAAGGCTTTTGGAAAAATTGGAATATAAGGCTCCTTTGAAGAGTTCCAGTGATTCACCTTGGCCTCAGTCATCACCATTGAAGGCAACAGAGATGATGATGCCATCCAAAAGTTCTGATTTCAAACAGGGTGACCAGTCTGAGGTATAGTGTTTGCATGTCACTCACTTTGGGTGTCTTTGTCACACCACAGACAAGCAGTTTTATCTTTTTAGGAACTTAAGAAAGTCAACTGAATCATGTGACTGTGTGGTTTCCGGAGATGTACTGAAGTGTTTAAAGTGCCCCTGTGATAAAAAAAATCACTGTTTTTCTTCCCATTTTGAAAGTGTGTTTGCTTTGAGCTTTGATGATTGTCCAAAGGCTATGAAACAGATGGGGATGCTTGCTTAGCGGTGTAAATTTTGGATTTTGGTCTTGCTTAGGGTGTTCCAGGCAAAGCGCCAATATTTTAAGCCGCCAAGGTCTTGTTTAGGGTTCCATACACACGTATTGCATTCTTAAACTAGTGAGGCTTTGACGTCATTTCTCCTCAATCCAGCTCTCTCAAGAACTTAAAGTAATGGCGCACCATTAAATAGGAAAATTTCAGTTAATACAAACAGGTGTCTTTTTGAAATTAAGGCTTAAAACTTTGGTGGCTTAGTGTTTAGTTAACATAGCTTTGAATTCCAAAGAAAAATATTTTGGTTACAGGGGCACTTTAAGTACTAAGTATTAATTATTATACACAAGAGGAGTGGTATAAATGGTTACAGTAGGCAAGAACTTTATGGTGTGTTACTATAAACTGAATGTGTTTTAACAATGTACTCTCTTCTTTTCAGGATTACAGCATAGTAGATTCCTTAGATACCTTTGAGAACAGAACAGACAATGACAATGGCACAGATGTGTATTTTGAGATCCTTTCCAACTGGGGAAACCCAGACAATGTGGGATTAACTGAGGTGACTAAGTTGCAACTCCGAGTTCACCTGGAACCAACCAAATTTAATGTATTGTATTTGATTAGAATTAGTCAGAATAGAAGCTACTTATTCCAGAAAAGGAGATTGAGAGCATGCATAAATTTAAATTAATCTATCATCATAATGAGATGTAGCCGCATTGAATGTATCGATTTTCATTCAATTGAAAATCATAAATATAAACTGATAAAGTGAAAGTTTTTATGGATTGTTTATTAGACATGGGTGTGAGATCGTTCCTCATCTTTAGAGCTTATCCTGAACTAGTGTCATAATGAGCCCTATCCATTTCAACAACTCTCAGACTTTGGTGTTGCGAAGGAAGAAAATTTAGAAAAATGGTAACTTCCTAAAGAGAGAGTTTTTTGTTTCATTCTATTAATTTTATAGAGGATAAAGCAATGATACAGAAGTGGTCCTTTTTTGAAAAAAAAAAGTTGTGGTCATGGGCCATTTACCGTGTATAAGCAGAGGAAGTATGCTAAGGAGGACAGCTAAGAAACATAAACTCACCAACCCAAGCTTGCCTATATTTTCACTCATGCTCACAGCACACACTCAATTATAACAAGGGTTATCTGTGTGACATTGGGCTGATTTAGCAACAGAACAGGAATGTCAATGTCAGTTGACGACGTCGTGAGCAGAAAAGTGTCCATATTAGGTCAGCTTAGAGTAGAATCCAGACTAGAATCCCTGTCGTCAACTCAGGTTCCTGTTCTGTTGCTAAATCAACCTATTGTTAAATATGTACTGTAGAGATGCACAGAAACACTTTGTTATTCACAAATTCACTGATGAACATTATAAACTCTTAATAACCTTTTCTTGATGGAAGCTCTTATTAGAGGTAGATGGTCAGCACTTCATGTCTTTTAATAGCTTTTTGTTCTTCTGGGTTGATCACTTCAGCAGAAATGAAACTATTAGTTCAATTTCCAAGTAGGTTTTTTTTCTTTTTTGTTGTCTTAGATCCAGTTCTTTGATTTGGACAGTAACTTAATTTCTTATGAAAGTCAGAATGTTAGTATCTCAGGTCATGTGGGAGAAGAAGGTGATCTTGGTAACCTGGCCAATGGCAAGACAAAGGTACGTGCACGTACATGTAGAAACTTCAAATTGCAGAAAAATGGCTAGTTTCCACAGGAAACATAACTCTCCCAACATATTTAATCAAAATAAAATTTTAAACATGCTTTGTGTATTTTCATACTTATTTTATTTATTACAGCCACACTGCTTTTGACAGCCGGAAAATGGAAATGATATTATTGTTATGATACCCTGGTCCCAGAGGTGGTGGTTCTTTCTTCTTTTTCTTCTTCTTCTTCTTCTGCTCCTTCTGCCCCTTCTGCTCCTTCTTCTTCTTCTTTTTCTTCTTCTTCTTCTCCTCCTCCTCCTCCTCCTCCTCCTCCAATGAAGAGCGAATCAGTGAGAAAAGAAAAACCCCTGGTTTTGTCGCTACGAATCTCACTTCCATGTAGTGTTTACCGTCCGATTTGACTCTCAATTCTGATTGGTAGATATTTTACAGTAACTTCACACAATTCCAAATTTGATTGGTTGGCATGATTAAAATAACCAAGGGGAAGGTGAGGATAGTGTGGCTGTCGTTGCGTGTTTTATGATTATAATTTTGAAGCGTTTGACAGTTGGCGTCTGCTTGGAAATGAGATTCATAGGGACTGAAACCAGAGGTTTTAATTCGTTAATTTGTGTCACCCTTCGCGGCTAAGTTTCTTCCAGGAAGAAGAAGAAAGAAAAACCTCTGGGCCCAGGGTGTTGGTATGACTGACCTAAGTGGTGAACTTTGACCATTTGTTTACGAAAACTAAATAGCTTGTTATTCAATATAGCAACATATTTTTCTATGTCAATTTCCCACTTACCTGAGAATTGCTTCTGTCCCAGAAACGTGCAATTTATTGCCCACAGTTTGTGTAATTCATAAAATCACCGTAAGGAATTGTTGCACTTTGCCATTGGCAACCTGTCTGTAGGCCCAATAGAGCCCGGATATCAATGTCGATTTCGAATGTCTCCAAATAGCTTTGTCAATGTAAAGAAAAATGAACTAATCTGCAGTTCTTTCTCTGTAGAATTTAGGAAATAATTTTTACTCCTGTTTCTTTGATAGACAACAAAGGGTCGTTATATGTGGTACTGTGGCTTCCAAGGTGAGCGTCCTGTTGAACTGGTGTTCCACCTTCCAAATGCTGCAGAAGGCATCAGCTCTGGGTCCCATGGACTTTCTAAAATCGTTGTTTGGAACTACAACAGAGGAATTAAGGTGGGTTGTAGAATATATTTTATCATGGAATTATTTCAATCTTTAATTAGTTAACTTCAATCGTTAATTATAAACATCGTTATTTGAAGATTTGGTGAAATACGTTTAACTTATGAAAATCTAAGTTGCATATGACATTTCAACCCGCGCTTCCCTCACCCTAGCAGGATGCAGTAGCCACTGACATACATCTACTAGACCTACTAGGGTGATATCTGCGGGCTTTGGTGTGAATTGCATCTAGACATGTATCTAGCAGAAAAGTCATCCGTTTTGTTTTTTTCAAGTTTGGGATGCATAGAATCTAATGACTATTGAAATGTTTTACGTTGACGTTGATATCATTGGCATTTTTTGTGAAAGGAATTGAACGTTGGAGCCAAAGATGTTCGTATATTTGTTGGAGGAGAGCTTGTATGGGAAGGAATTATTGACAAGGTAAACACATTTGAACTTCTTTAATATGGGCACTGAAGGATCAAAGGGTCCATGTTAGAAGGGTGTTTGTTTTATAGCGATCGCAGTAACTGCAGAATACCCTGGTTACGCGGATACGCAGTCGAAAATACCACCCCTCGCCATGTAAACTTCTAAGTATGTTGTGAAGTTACTCAAGGAAGCGCTTAGGCTTAATCAGTAAGCGAGAGATATACTCTTCACATGACTGCGTAAAAGTTAGTTAACCGAACCGTAAAATGAAAGCTAGAATTAGAAAAAAAGAGTTCTTAGGCCTAATCACTGAAGCAAGCGCTTAGGCTTAATCAGTAAGCGAGTGATATAACTCTTCACATGATCGCGTAATAAGTGTAGTTAACCGAACCGTAAAATGAAAGCTAGAATTAGAAAAAAAGAGTGCTTAGGCGTAATCACTGAACCAAGCGCGTAGGCTTAATCGTTGAACGAGTGATATACTCTTCACATGATGGCGTAAAAAGTGGAGTTATCCGTGCGCACTAGCAACGCTTTAAGAATGTTGAGTATTGAAAATCGATATGTGGAGATTACTTGTAGTGAGAACGAGAATGATCAAAGAACGAGGAATAGAGGCGTTGATGTTCTTTTGTGTAGCGCTCTTGTTTCGCTCGATCGAGCATCACGCATAAGGGCCAGAAATACATACAAGTAAATCTCAAAGCAGTTCACCTTCATCTTTATTTAGTTGGTAAGGCCGGTAAGGCACCACAACAAGTTATACATCATTCTAAAATTTGGTTTTATCAAAGGAGTTGATAATGTAAATTGGCCACCGTACAGAGATTCTAAAAGCTGACATTTCGAGCGTTAGCCCTTCGTCAGAGCGAATTCACTAACGCTCGAAACGTCAGCTTTTAGAATCTCTGTACGGTGGCCAATTTACATTATCAACTCCGTTGATAAAACCAAATTTTTGTATACTACTTCCCCACCGACGCAGCACCACAGTTTCTTTAGAAACTACCCCCTTTATACATCATTCTGTCTCGCTCGAGCATCGTTGTTTAAGAACAACATTATGCATTTTCATCAGGGGCTGGTTGTACTGCGAATCGGGGGTACTGGGAACTAGGCAAACGACTGCGTATCCGCGTATCCACTTCACAATATACTTAGAAGTTTACTTGAGGAGGGGTGGTATTTTCGACTGCGTATCCGCGTATCCAGCCTCTTTAGAGGTGCAGCTTCAAAATGGTAGGGTATTCTGTAGTTAAGCCGAGATCGCCATGATTTCATCACTTTCCAGACCAAGTTAACAGTTTCATTAGTTGCTAGTTGCATTAGAGCACTCTACAAACTCTGACTTGAGTTTGCATTACAGTATCAAGCCCCCAGATGTCTTGTATCCCAA
>JALIRR010009144.1:0-16694 GCA_023091755.1 Montipora sp. Colony 1 RG-2022 | reverse complement strand
TGCAAACAATGTGACAAATGTTTTAGCGAAGCAGGAACATTGAAGAGACACGAAAGAGTACATACCGGAGAGAAACCTTATCAATGCAAACAATGGGAGAGAAACCTTATCAATGCAAACACTGTGGCAAGGTTTATAGCCAGGCAGGAGATTTGAGAAGACACGAAAGCGTACATACCGGAGAGAAGCCTTATGAATGCAAACAATGTGGAAAGTGTTTTAGCCGAGCAGGAAAATTAAAGAGTCATGAAACAGTACATACTGGAGAGAAGCCTTTTGAATGCAAACAATGTGGAAAGTGTTTTAGCCGAGCAGAAAAGTTAAAGAGACACGAAAGAGTCCATACTGGAGAGAAACCCTATCAATGCAAACAATGTGGAAGGTGTTTTAGCCAGACAGGAGATTTGAGAAGACACGAAAGAGTACATACTGGAGAGAAGCCTTATCAACCACTTGTCAAGATTATAGTTCAAACAATCGTGTAAAACACAGTTGTTGGGTTTGCCAGGAGGAGTTGAACAGCGAGGAACTTCTTCTTGCACACTACCAAAATCATATGACGGTTGAGGAGCCATTAACTTCAACTAGGTAGTTAGGTGGTTCTCTTGATAAATTTCTTTTGTAATGGTTTAAAGTCTGTTGCAGTAAAAAAAGGAAAGCAAAGGAAAGGGAAGGAAAGGAAGTTTATTTAAGGATGATGCCTGGCATTTTTTGTTTTAATTCTTTTTTTTATTAACTATTTACTTATTATGTGGTGGCTAGTACCGGTATTGTTATTTGCGCATCGCACATACCCGGATAATACGAGGATTTTTCTGCACGGTTCAAAATATTTTGGAGAAAACAGAACTTAGCAAGTGCTCTTGCTATCCAAAACGAAAAGTGGGGGTAATCATGCTTTTTAGAGATAAATTAACCTTCAATTCCGAAAAGAACGCCATACATTGCTATGTATTTTGAACCTTTTTATAAATATTTTTGATTAATCATCTTTAAAAAGTGGATGGTTTCCCCCAATTTTTTTCAGTGTTGGAATTCAAAAACACTTGTTCCGATCTCCTTTTCCAGCAAATTCATAACGCGCGCAAAAATACCTTTGAATTAGTTGGCACATTCCTTAAAGTGCACCAAAGCTCAAAAGTATTTACTTTTGCAAAGGTTAAGACGGAATCCACCAGATGTTCGAGTAACAAATGGACAAAACCCTAGTACCAAGATTATATACATCGTATTGCAAACTCCTGTAAGACTGTTTTAAATGTCTTCTCAATAATAATCATTTGTAGCAACACCAAACGTCAACTTCGTAAGAAACACTTGAAAGTACTGGTGAAATGAAACTGATGATGAAATTTTACCTGTGTTTGCACAATTTCTCTGAACTTTGAAATTCAATTTCTCTCGTTCCCATGGGAAATTGTTTTCGGTGTTATTTCAGGCAATTATTTATATCTTTAGCTTAAAGTTCCTTAATGTTTAAATATTGTATTTTTGGCGTTATTTGGGTGTTGTGTTCGTGTTAAAAGCGAAATGAAAACTGTGAAGAAAGGTCGTCCGCCGAGGAAGGAAAAGCGCCATGTTATTTGGCTCACTACTTCAACCTTAAGATTATGGAACGAAAGGAGGAAGGCGTTTGGATTAAAACACAAATCGAACAGCGAATTCGCAGAAGTTCTTCTTCACGGGATGTTTCTAAAGCGAACCGGCCGATTCGATTGCCCGGATAATAACAACAACAAAGGCGCGCAAAGGACACTGGTTGTCGGTCGCCCTTTAAAGAAAATGGAAAAAGGACTGTAAAATACTTAACATTATTCTGGTACCAGATTTTTGTCCAGTAAAAACTGAAATTGCTCGATTTTCTATCGGATTTCGTCTTAAATGTCTAGCATATATTTTACTTTTGCTTCTCTAGATTTTACTTCTAATAGGCCTAATGAGGTACGGGAGAGTAACAAAGCTGGCATTCGTTTGTCCCATGGCCGAGGTGGTGAGAGGTATGGATCTATCCTTTAATGACGTAAAGAACTAATTTACGTCGCCAAATTTCTTTCAAAACTACAATGCAAAGTTGTTTATGACGTCATTAAATGAATCGGCCCATGCTTCTCACTGTGTTGTTGCTATGGTGACTTTTTACGCCACATAAATGAGTTCATCTTGTTAAACAATTAGTTGTGTTTTATATGGTACCATAACATTGTCGTTTCGTAAAACAGTTGTGTCGATCTGATCCTTCCAAATACTACAGTTTATTGAAAGTGTTAAAATTAACTTGAGTCTCCTTTAGTGTCTAGTCTTCTAGCACTGAGGAACTAATCGGGGACACTGTAAATTGGAATCAACAAATTAAGGGAAGGTACGTTTTTTCTTGGGGGAAGGGGGTGGGGGCTGGGGAATTTTGTTTTTGCTTTTTTTTCTCTAAAAAAGTGTTAGCTCTCCGTTGCGTTTTAAAAAAATACCCCTGACCACCCCCCCCCCCGCCCCCCCATCTTTAGGTGACTGATAAAAGTGCGACCCTCCCGTCACTACAACTTGGTATGTTCCATGTCGCTATAAAAGACGACATTTGCTTAAATTGTCCTGCTAGATGCAAGGATCAATCAGTTCTCTTATTTGTTAATTTTTCTGTCTACTGCTCACAAAACAACCTGGGTATGTTCTTAGTATTATCATGTTCCGAAAATTTTGGTTAAGGGCCCACTGACATATTTTATGGGGTTCGTTGCTAAGGATGTAATGGTTAAGTAATTTGAGAGAATTTGGCATTATTTTGGTCAGTTTCCAACCTTTATAACGCAATGCCCATAAATATGATGTCATCATACCACGCCCATGGTCACGTGACCAATAAAAGAAAACTCTAAATTTGTCTCCGTGCTACGCAATTAGAGTATTTAATGGATGGTTTGATAATTTGTATTCGTTTTTGCATCCAGCCAAGCATGGTTTTCTTTTTATTTTGAAAAATGTTCTTTTTAAAGACGTAAACGACACTAAAATACCCTTTTTCAAAAAAGATGATTTTAAAAAATCAATGCTTAAGCTATATTCTGTATTTGGGGGAGAAACGTGGCATGTAAAAAAAAATTATTCAATGTAGAACCGCCGGAAGTTTAGCTTTTCTCTCAAACCGGAAGTCAGTTCGCTTACGCATGCACAGTTGATCTGAGAACGAGCACGAGGAAGGGCGAGGAAAAACCTTCGATGGAAACAACAGTTTTTGCGGTGACTTTTGCTTATGAGTGCGTTTTCTTGTCAGCTCAGGATATGATGACGTCAGTTACCGGAAGTAACATTTCACTTCCTTAGCAACGCGCGAAAAATCCGTCTGTGGGCCCTTCATACCGTAAACACCCGCATATAAGAAGGGTGATCTTGTTGTTATTTGAGAGGTGCTCAGTGAGAAATCAGCCTGAAAGTGTTCTTAAAATGTTCTTAAAATTGATTTCAGAAATAATTAACAATTATTCCATGAGCCCGCGTTGGATGCGAGATGGTAAATAGCCAACGAGGCGCGTAGTGCCGCCGAGTTAACTATTACTAATATCGTATCCAACAAGTGCGAATGGAATAATTATTTTATTCTCAACCTTCGGTTTTGCTAAATTTTATTTAAGTTGAAGAAACTACCGGAAAGTGACGTGAATTCCCGGCGCTAAAACGACATTTGCGGCATTCATTTCCATGTAAGGTCAAACGCATAATGGCTGATAACTGAGATCCAATGAGAAAGCTAGAATTGCATTCTAGAATTTTGAGTTACATATTACTAGAGGTTTAATTAACATAAAATGCTGTTTTGTAATTGATTTTATAGTTTGTAATGGTCCTGAACACCATAGTACTTTGATATAAGTTACTGTACTGTATTGTTTCCTTATCATAATACCCTTTCCCTTTGTATTAAGAACATGTTTTATTTATCAGGCTGAATTTGTTCTTATTTGTATTCTGCTTTATTGGCCAAATTTCAGCCTGATGTTCTTAATCCACTTGTTCTTATATGCGGGTGTTTACTGTATCAGCCGGAGCCTTATAAAAAAGAGTATCTCAGACAAAGATTGAGCTGCCTGTGAACGACGAGGCACCCGTGTTAAGATCAAGGCCTTGGGCAATCTATTTTATAAGGGATTACACGGATACAAAAGGGTCGTAGGCGTCTGACAATCACTAATCGATATCAGTAGGCCTTGTAGGACAATGTAGCCTTCATTAATAGGAAGCATTTGAGATTAGCTCTGAGAAA
The DNA here is from genome assembly GCA_023091755.1 of Montipora sp. Colony 1 RG-2022. NCBI lineage: Eukaryota > Metazoa > Cnidaria > Anthozoa > Scleractinia > Acroporidae > Montipora > Montipora sp. Colony 1 RG-2022. Next base: position 12,445 of record JALIRR010009144.1, on the reverse strand, counting down.
AACTGGTCGATGTGATCATACGGCAATGTCACACTTGGGTTTTCATGAATAAAACAATGAACTTTATTTACAAAACGAAGGAACATTGAATAACACTTTAGGGAAAAATTTAAGAGGAAGTCAAAACTATTGTTCTAAGAAATCAGAATTTTGAAAATAGCAAAATCACTGCCTTTCCAGCCGTTCTATATTTTCATTGTCCAAAATGGGTTAAAATCTAAAATGCTCCAAAATTGTGTTGAAAACAATAAAAGCTTAACTGACTGAGGAAGCCACTCCACCCTCACAGTTCCTTTTATTACGTTCTAATTCGCTTCGCTCAACCGAACGTAAATTATTTTACCCTTCAATTCCCGTAAATGATCAAACAAACAAGGAATATGGAAGGATTCGCAAGCGGATCCGAATTATGAGAACTCACAAAGTAAAACGAGGTCATCGAAGGTCTTACCGCGAAAAAGCTGATTATCAGCGCCCCCACTAAGTCTCGCCTTTTTCCCGCGCTCAATGTTTGCTTGGTCTTTTTGACGGCGTTTACGACTGGCCGACTCTCGAGCTTTTTTGAGACGCTTCTCGTCCTCTCAACCTGAAGCCAGCTCATCGGATTCATACTCGGCGACGACCTGCCAGCCATCTTTGCTTTTATCAGCAATCTTGATAAGTTTTTGCCTCTTTCGCAGAAGTTGCCTTGCGTCCTGGGCGAGACTTCGTATGCGGTCGTTGCTGGGTCGACTTTGTTGGGTTTCTGTTTCAATGTTCTCCAAAATGGAATCGATTGCGGCGTTAAGTTCAAACTGCTTTTGGTTGCCTCTGTACTTCAATCGGACAACCTCTTTGTCGATCTTTGACCTCTGCTCGATCTCTTTCGTCTTCGTCTCTAGCTGGTTCTGCAGATAATCTTTAAACAACGAAAAAACCTGATCCACAATTGGGCCACCCGCCTGGTTGCTAGCACCTGCTTCTCCTAAGTGGACTGAAGATGTTGAGGAATCATTCTCCGTAGCCATCAGGAAAAAAGGTTTTCGATAAATGCTGAAGTATAAACTGCGTGGATCGCTAGCGTGAGTGAATATTCAACGGTCACAGAGGTTATAAATACCAGGGACTAACCAATCAAAAGTTATGCATAATTAGAACAAGTGAGAAGGTGAGACAGGAGGAGCGAAGGTATTGGAGCATAACTAATTACTGGAATACCAGCAGAAAATTCATTGGTTTTATGGAGTCGGCGAGGCTTATTTCCCTTTCCTAAACAAGTGATGCCATTTTTGACGGTCGATGCCATTCTTAGTAACCAAGCCTTTTTATTCGGTTAGCTTTCAGTAAATTGTTAGGATAAGCTTTATTTAAATACTTTAATATTTCAAATCTGTAGTTATTGTTTCGGTAGTGTTGAGGTTGAGTGTATGTGCTCTTACTACATGGAATCGACTTCGACATCATTCGATCAAGTCTCTTCCAAATGGCATCGCTTGTTTACGAAAGGGAAAATTGCGTCGCCGAGGCAAGAAGAGTACGACCGGCCACAAGATAAACACGATCCAAGCGTTAGAGGATACCTTCGTCCGCCGATTATCTGTAATATCTTGGGAAGAGGATGAAAGTTCGAAGATTTCGGAGTGACGGCAACTTAAAGGGGCTAGGTCACGCTATTTTAGGTAATTTTGTTTAATTTTGTTATTTATGAGCTCTTAACGTCAAATTGGCAGAGCAAGAGTCTTTCATTTGCAAAATCACGGCCTCATAACAACTGAGAATGATTTTCCAGCTGTGTAAATGACATTTTGATATAGACTGATATAAATTTGAAAAAAGGTGGGCCGACGTTTTTCAAATTTATCCAAATTCAATCCATTTCAATCCTCTCCAGTTGTGTCCATCCATGTCCCTTCTTGGCTTCCCTGTGTTTTGTTAGAGTTCTTCTACAGTTTTGAACAGTTATTTTGATATTTTAGCCAATTCTATGACCATTCGATCAGTGCTGAAATTGCCTAAAATTGCGTGACCTAGCCCCTTTAAATTGCTATGTTTGGGCTGCGATACTTAAGCATCGAGAAAGAAGGGGTGGCGCAGTGGTGAGAGCACTCGACTGCCACCAATATATATGGCGCGGGCTCGATTCCCAGACGTGGCGTCATATGTGGGTTGAGTATGTTGGTTCTCTACTCTACTCAGAGAGATTTTCGCCCGGTTTTTCCCTCTCCTCAAAAACCAACCTATAATTTGATATGATATGATATAATTTGATATAATATGCATCTTATTCAATGGTTTAACATTTAGTACGCGCAGATATTTTGCGAGTTGCGTAGTAGAGATTTATTATTCCACTACAAAAAGGTGTTATTTTTGATTCAATTTTATTTGGTAAGAGTGTTTCTAAAAAAAATGGGTCATGTGTCCTTGAGGGCGCTTGCGAACGATGTAAACAGCACAGAAAGCCAGCCAAATGTCCTTTATTTGATTGTATAAACGAAATGACGAGAGACAAGCGATGACAAGCTAAATTCTCAGGCCTTGTATCGCGTTGAAAACAATTTGTTTCATTGAAAAACTCCCGTTCCGTCCGTATGGGCCGTTGGCACATTTTCTTTTGTTATTTAACTTACACACCTAATACATATTCAACAGACTAAAAGTTTGATAAAGTAGCAGGGAAGAGCGGGGCTGATGAATTAAATTGAAAGAGATTTATACAAAAAAATCCCTCTAGTGAAGATAAATCGCTCGAGTGAGGGATTTTGTTGAAACAAACCCAAAAACGAATTAATGGCAATGCATTTTCATTGATAGTACAAGTTTTTATTACAATAAATTTGAATGGAACCTCGCTCTTCTCGATGAAATCAAAATCCTTCTCTGGACAAATTTTGATTTAAATTTCCAACAAATATCTCAACAAAAAATGAAATTCTGTCTATTTCAACAACCATGTGTTACAATTTAAAGTTGATTGATTATAAGCAGCGTAGACTATTTTCCCATTCTCACAATGCAATACGTTTTGGGGGTTCTTTACATTTCATTTCATTAGAAAGTAAAAATACATCAAATGACAAAATTGTGAATTAAAAAAACAAACCAATAGTTTATTAACACAAACTCTCTTTCACCTTTTAAAGTGAAGTGACTTCATAATAACCGTGAGGCTGACTGAAAACGCGCAGTATTCAACAATGTCATCTTCCTGTCAGCGCGCGCTTTTTACGAAATGTTCGTTTCACTCGGATTCTCTTGTTTTCGGAGTTTCTGGTTCTGCATGAATATGTAATAAAGAGACGGAAGACAGAGGTGGACAAACAAGGAAAGCTGGATTCCTTCTTCTCTTGTGGCTCCGCTTCAAGATATAAGATGATGTTAAACTGAAGAAGTCACCGTTTGGGCTCCAATATTTCTCTTTCAAATCGACCACTGGGATGATGCCTAAGCGAATTTAATGGCATAAAATGCATGTGGTCTAGTAGTTGTCACACATGGACTTGCCGTTGTTGAACTTTAAAAAGAAATGCAAAAAAAAAGTCGGCGATTTGTTAACTACAAACTTACAACGCAAGTGGGCCTTCCTCTCCCTTGTTTACTCGTCATGCAAAAAATACGTATCAGTCGTACAGGGCTTGTATAAGTTCCAGTTATTGCTTTGTCGGACAGAAATTTGGTTCGTCCATATACTTTACATCAGAGCAGAGAGTTACGTTGTGTTACTTTCTCAACGCAATGCTGTTGATTCACGTTCTTGCCCCCGTTGCCTGATTTCATACGGTGGAAGCTGGGCGCTACTTATCGGTTTTGCCGGACGGAAGTGCACTTCAGTTTGTAGATGGCGACTTGTACGAAAACTTGGCATAGGAATTGTGGCAGTTCTTTGTGTACGAATAACTACAGAACTAGAGGAATAACGTACTACACTTTGCCCAGTGATCCTGAGCTTCAAAAAGGATATAGGAAGGTTCTTATAAACGAAAATATTAACTGGTGAAAACATGTGATATGCAACGGTCACTGGAGCTCGGGAACACAATTTGAGACGTTCAAGCACGACCTCCAACTTAAACATGATTTTACCGCCAAAACACACTAGTGCACTTTTATTTTCGCCATGCGTAGAATCTCGCATTGTTCGTCTCTCGTGGTTCGTTTCTGTTTTCGTCCCGCCTTTACACTAGACGGAGAACACGAGAGACGCATTATCCGTCTGGACAGATAATGCGTCCTCTAGTATAAAAACGGCCAATGTTAGAGAAGGACTAATCTAAAATCTTATAAAACCGTCATAATTATGATACATAGGTTTATCACTCACAGAATTTTTATCTTTCCACGTTACTTAACTTTAGGGCACCCTTCCGTTACTAAACGCTCAGTTCTCGCCATACTACACAAGGCAGAAGCGATTTATGGACCGTTAAAAAGACCTTTGGCAAAACCAGGATCGGATCGGACCGGACCGGACCGGACTGGATAAGAACGGATCGGATCGGATCGGATTGACAAAAAACGGACCGGATCAATAACAAAATCCCCGCCAAAAAGTAGACGGTCGCCAGACAACGTGCTGAAGACAGGAAAAGTCGAATTCTGTGCCTTTCTATCTTGTGTATTAGTGCTCCAGCGCTAGAAGATTAGACACTTGAATAAAGTTCCTTTCCTTTCCTTATACCGTAAACATACATGGTGAAAATGGTCCAAAAAATGTACTTACCGTATGTTGGTTACGGTAACATGTCATCTCCCGGTTTATTCCACAAGATGATCTGAAATGCTTTGATTGTGGATGCCGAGATTTCAAACATTGTTTTAGGCTGGTAAAATCCTTTCGCAAACCAGTCGATCTCCTGTTTAAAGAGGCCATCCATTTCTCTTCGGCGTGTTTTATTTACAGAAGGATTTATTTCCATATATGTATGTTCACAGTGCTCTCAAGTCTCACGCATTTCGATGCAATCTCACGCTCTCACGCCGACACGAGCATTTCTCACGCATTGGCACTTTTCTCGTAGGTAACTCTAATTTATGTTCATGAATCTAATTTATGTTCATGAATTCGTCCTTCACTGGCACTAAACGTCCGCCAATGTTCAATCTTTTCGTGTGCGACCAATTTTCTTGTTTCTTCAGGACTTTTACTGGTTAATATATAAGGTATAGGCCGATATGTTAGCTCTGCCTTATCATAATAACCTGGGCTGTCTTAGCAAGCAGCACGAAAAAACCAAAATAGCCCTTTTCACGGTTAGTTTTTCTCATTTGCATTACAATGTAATCTAACGTGGATGCGAGGCAATTTCGGGTTAAAACTACAAAATAGCCCGAAATTGCCTCACATACATGCTAGATTATATTGTAATGCAAATGAGAAAACCAACCGTGAAAAGGGCTATTGCGGACTCGACGGTGCATTTCCAGCGATTTGAGAAGTGCAAATTTCAACTTTTTTTCCAGGGGATCATGCCCCCGAACCCCCCTAGAATTGTTTGGCGCCCCCGCCACACGACACTTGCTCCTTGGGCCCAATCTCCAGCAATCATCTCACTCTTTTTGATAGCTCTGTGTACAAACAAAAGTATTTCACAGCAAATTGTGTATTGAACCGGATAAACACATTTCCCGCTAACAGCTAAAATGAAGCAGGCGTTACAAGTACTAGGTACCAACTCCTTTAACAGTATTTTGGTTAGTGTCCAGTACATTTTCGGTTTGGGAGACGCGCTGTGGCTTGTGGCAAGTTTGTTGTATTGTGGCTGTTGTGAGAGAAGACAGTATTTTACTGAAGGTAAGAAAGCTTTTACTGTAGTTTAAGTGAGAGATAAGTCTCTTTGTGGGCCTGTGCTCTCCTTCGCGGAAAATTGCTGTGTCTAGATGTCTTGCAGCAAAAACAGGATAAAATGATTGAAAACACACCGAGTCAGGCAGTCTAATATATAATTTTCTCAGTTTCGTGTCGATCTTCGTGAATTATTCGTTGTATGCAATGCTTTTGGGGGAGTAACTGCGGAATACCCTACCACTCGAACAAAGTTCTGCGTAGCCGTCTACGCGGTTTCGCAGAAACTAACAAATTCAAGTTGAACTATGTTATTTATTCATCAAGCAAATAAATTGGCTATCTTCAATAACAGATGTCAGACTACGCGGTACCGATACGGACAAAGCGTGCTTAGGCCAAATCACTGAAACGGGCGCTTAGGCTTAATCAATAAACGAGTGCTATTTTCTTTACACGATCTCGAGCTAAGTGTAGTTAGCCAAACCGTTAATTGAAAGCTAAAATGTTAAAAGAGGGTTTAGGCTTAATCACTGAAACGACCGCTAAGGCTTAATCAGTAAACGTGTGCTATTTACTTCACATAATCTCGTGAAAAGTGTAGTCAACTAAACCGTAAATTGTAAGCGAAAATGTTAGAGTGCCTTGGCCTAATCTAATCACTGCAACGAGCGCTTTCTTTACACGATCTCGTGAAAAATGTAGTTAATCGAACCGTAAATTCACAATCGATCACTGCGTAATTCGCGAGTCACGCTTTAAGAACGAGAAACACTGTTTTGAATAAATTACATACTTCTACGTAAATTTATTAGTTTCAGCGTATCGCTTAGCAAGCTACGCAGAACTTTATTCGAGTGGCAGGGTATTATGCAGTTAACCCTGTCTTGTCTTTGTTTAGACCGCTAAAAAGTTGTCAATTGTGGAATCCATTTTTGTGACTCTCGCCATCATAACTACAATAGTTCCAATTACCACTCGACCAACGCCATGCTATGATGGCTTTAAATTTTTAAGATGTTTAACTGTATGGCGTTCCATCTCCGCCAAAAATCGAAGTTGTAACGCAACATCCAACTTTACAAATCGACATCGGACTATGTCATGTCAACATTAATGTTCACGTAAACAAACTTCGAACTTACCAACACAATATCGCTAAATGCAAATCAACTTCCAACTTAAACGATCAACTTTTCATTTTACGTCGCTAATACCAAGTTTTTAGCTCAACTTTACATTTCGTTTCGTAAATACGAAGTTCATAAGTTTAGACTTCATACTCATAAACATCGACTTCTGTTATATAATCAAATTGTTCAACAGCGCTTTAACACAGACTACGATAATTTGTAACGCAATGTCGGGCTTTGTCAGATCAAGTTCAACATTGTAGCGCCATGTTCGTCGTTACGTCCCAAAGGTGAATCTTAGGCCCAGTTCAGACGTCGTGCTTCTGCCGTGCCGAACTTAATTGCAATTTGGTTCGACTGTAGCACGGTAGGGAACAACTCTGATTCAGACGCCGTGCCAAAGTCGAACCAAATTCAGGCTTTACTGATGCCTCGTAACAATTGTTCTCCTAACTCCCCGCGGCAACTCAATCTCGCCAAATACATTAATATAATTTATGAATTTTGTTTGGCGCGACACAAGCACGACGTTTGAATCAATGCCGTGCCAAAGTCGTGTAGCACGGCAGAGCTTGTCGAACTTAATTGCTTGCCGAACTTAATTCAAAAGTTTGATTCAGACGCTGTGCTTCTGCCGTGCTTTTGTTGAACTTGATTCCTGAATTTAGTTCGACACGGCAGAAGCAATAATCTGCCAATAATTATGGGATGTTAAAAATTGACGTCATTGACTCGGAGCTACACGCACGTGGTTGCGGTGTTCGGTCGCGGTTCGCGCACCGCGATTGTTTTCTTGTTTACTTGTTTTCTCTTAAAATTTATTCCTTGATTTACATAAATGGAGAATCAGAACAGCGGCCAACTGAACCAGTTACGAAATACCCTTCTCCGGGTAGCAGACCGGCTGACCTCTTTGCAGAACAGCCACAATAACGACTAGAAGGTAAGGTCAGCTAAATAATAAGATCCAGGGGCACCCAACGACCAATTTGTTGTAAAATGTATTATTATACCCCAGTTAATGTAAATAAATGTTATTAAGGCATTTTCAGGTGTTTTCCAGTGTTGCTGGGAAAACATTATCTGTTCCTTTTTCCCAGCAAGACACACAAGAAATTTCCCAGCCAGCTAGATAAAATTGGTTGGTTCCCAGCCAGCTGATCACATTTATTTCCCAGCCAGGAATTAAATTACTTACTTACTTACTTACTTAATTAATATATATAAAAATGAAAGGAATAATAATAATAATAATAATAATAATAATAATAATAATAATAATAATAATAATAATAATAATAATATATTTTGACCAAGACAAAAGATCTTGAACTACATGTACAGTATCAAGTAAACTTAGAGGTGTTTGACCTTCACACTAATAGCTATATCTCTTTGGAGCGTAAGAAGTTCATCAAATACTTAGGCGTGCTCATCGATGAAAATCTTTCATGGAGTTACCACATTGCTCATGTTGCATCAAAAATAAGTAAATCAATTGGTATTATCTCTAGGATAAGGCATTTTGTACCACTGAGTACTTTACACCACATCTACAGGTCACTCATTCAACCATACTTAATGTATGGTATAGTAGCGTGGGGTAATACTGCAAAAGTTCATAGAACTAAACTTTAGACCCTTCAAAAACGAGCTCTTCGCCTAATGTATTTTGCTGATTACAAATCTCATGCGATACCTTTCTTCATTTCTTTTCGTCTTCTTCCTTTAGATATGCTCTATTTTGAATCTGTGGGTGTGGTGATGCATGATGTATCAAACAACGTGACACCTACAGGTGTAATATATTTAACTTATTCACGCATCAATCATCCTTATGAGACGAGATCATCGCAAAGAGGAGATTATTTTCTTAAATGTTCAAGAATAGATATTCAAAAAAGATCTTTCTCAAGAATTGGCGTTAAAATTTGGAATATCATATCTTGTGAAGTCCGCCAGATGTCAAAATCTAACTTCAAAAATTATGTTGATGATATCCTCTTCCAAAGACTGCTAAAATATGATGATTACATTGATGTTTCAATAATATTGGCAATTTTTGACTCCTTAGTTCAGTATGTCATGAAGTTAAAAATTTATTTAGTCAATTACTTTTTTCATGTTTATTTATGTTATACTGTACAAGTTTTAAGGTGTTCTCCATTGCACTAACTGTATTCTCAAACTAATTTATTTCATTTTGTTTTTTTATGTGAATGTGTAGTTATGTATTTGTAACCATTTTATCTGGAATACGGTATACTTGTAAATAATGCTCGCCTCGACTAGCTATTGCTAACTGCGAGCATTGCATAGTTTTGTGATGATATTTTATGCAAAATACATAATAAAAACTAAAACTGAAACTGAAACTGAAAAACTGATGATGATGATGATGATGATGATGATGATAACAATACTTATATTGATAGTGATAATGGAACGATAATGTGAAACACACAGCTGTAGTTCTTGTGTTAGTATGATACTCTACATGTACTGCTGTCTCGAGCAGTTTGAATTTTATTAGACTTTTGTCACCCTGGAAAGCGAGCACAGAATTCATAATGCCTAGCAACATTGTACACAAAAGCAATAAAATACTTGCTAGAATAAACCTGTATTGTCTACAATAAGGCAGAACAACTGGAACCTTGAACTAGCTCTTCATTTTACATTTTTATTGATCTCTTCAGTTACACAATTGCTAATGTCCAATTCCTTGCTATTTCCATGGTAGCCTGAAAAATAATTAAGAAGGAAATAAATTAGAGACCAATATTAATTGAGACCAATATGCTGATTGAGTTTTCAGATCTAGCTATGGAGTCACTAGCAGTAAAAGGGTGAATTTAGAAGCAATGTATGAGAATAGCAAAAAGTTCCATAATTATTATTGTACTATTCTGCAATAAATATTTACACAAGATGAGGATAAACTATCTGTTGTTATTATAACTGAAAATGGCAAATTGTAGCAATTTTTACCAGAGCAACACAAGTCCTTGAAATCGCTAAATTTTCCCACAAGCAGCCACAATAACGACACAGCAGATCATTTCGAATGAAGGTTAGTTTATTCTCATCTTATATGCAAATATTTATCCCAGAATTGTACAATAATATGGAACTTTTTGGTATTCTCATACATTGCTTCTCAATTCACCCTTTGTGTGGGTCCCCTGTGATAACAATGATTAGTGAGTCCATAGCTAGATCTGAAAACTCAATCAGCATTACTGCTAGCTCTACCCAATTAATATTGCTCTCTAATTTATTTCCGTCTTAATTATTTTTCAGGCTACCATGGAAATAGCAAGGAATTGGATATTAGCAATTGTGTAACTGAAGAGATCAATAAAAATGTAAAATGAAGAGCTAGTTCAAGGTTCCAGTTTTTCTGCCTTATTGTAGACAATACAGGTTTATCCTAGCAAGTATTTTATTGCTTTTGTGTACAATGTTGCTAGGCATTATGAATTCTATGCTCGCTTTCCAGGGTGACAAAAGTCTAATAAAATTCAAACTGCTCGAGACAGCAGTACATGTAGAGTGTCATACTAACACAAGAACTACGGCTGTGTGTTTCACATTATCGTTCCATTATCACTATCAATATAAGTATTGTTATTGTTATCATCATCATCATCATCATCATCATCATCATTATTATTATTTAAGTATTGTTATTGTTATCATCATCATCATCATCATCATCATCATCATTATTATTATTATTTTTTTATCATTATTATTATTATTATTCCTTTCATTTATATATATATATTAATTAATTAAGTAAGGAAGTAGGTACTTTAATTCCTGGCTTGGAAATAAATATGATCAACTGGCTGGGAAACCAACCAATTTTATCTAGCTGGCTGGGAAATTCCTTGAGTGTCTTGCTGGGAAAAAGGAACAGATAATGTTTTCCCAGCAACACCGGAAAAGACCTGAAAATGCCTTAATAACATTTATTTTCATTAACTGGGGTATAATAATACATTTTACAACAAATTGGTCGTTGGGTGCCCCTGGATCTTATTATTTAGCTGACCTTACCTTCTGAGTCGTTATTCTGGCTGTTCTGCAAAGAGGTCAGCCGGTCTGCTACCTGGAGAAGGGTATCTCGTAACTGATTCAGTTGGCCGTTGTTCTGATTCTCCATTTATGTAAATCAAGGAATAAATTTCAATAAACATGAGAAGAATCGCGGTTCTGGAACCGCAACCACGTGCGTGTAGCTCCGAGTCAATGACGTCAATTTTTAACATCCCATAATTATTGGCGGATTTGGGCTCGCTGTAAGAATGAACATTCAACTTTGGGACGTAACGACAAACATGGCGCCACAATGTTGAACTTGATCTGACAAAGTCCGACATTGCGTTACAAATTATCGTAGTCTGTGTTAAAGTCGTAGGTTCAAACGCGCTGTGGAACATTTTGATTACATAAGAGAAGTCGATGTTTACGAGTATGAAGTCTAAACTTATGAACTTGGTATTTACGAAACGAAATGTAAAGTTGAGCTAAAAACTTGGTATTAGCGACGTAAAATGAAAAGTTGATCGTTTAAGTTGGAAGTTGATTTGCATTTAGCGACATTGCGTTGGTAAGTTCGAAGTTTGTTTGCGTGAACATTAATGTTGACATGACATAGTCCGATGTCGATTTGTAAAGTTGGATGTTGCGTTACAACTTCGATTTTTGGCGGAGATTGAACGCCATATAACTGATAGAGTTATTTGTCGCTAATCATTGAATGCTAACCTTGATGAAATGACACGATAAAAGGAGTAAGAAAACTTAAATAAAATGATAAAATTAGTACTACGACAATACTATGTATCAGCGTTGTTTCAATAGAACGCTGTACTCCGCAAATTATTTGCATAACAATAATATACACTTAATGTATGCTCCCAAGGTAAACAGTTACTTTTGTTTTTGTCAGGAACGTTGTTGCTTATGTTTTTCGTCAGAAACACGAGACATTCCAAAAATATATATATATATATATATGTTTTGTACAGATATAACGACTGACGATTGATTTCAGTTTAAGTGAATGTTCATTGAACTTTTGTTCAGTTCGCAAATTGTAGTTTACTCGAATCGATCGATGTTACAAATAAAACGACATGAATCAAAACCCGACTCGATGTTTATCATAGTTTTCCCAAGAGTCCTGAAACGTCAAACTATTCTTAAGGTAAATAATAGAAACCAAAACTTAGCAAAGCAAGGATTAGGTCAAAGGGAACACCACAGTTGACTGTAGATCATCTTTAAAGTGTGTTTACATTGCCGTTGATCACAAGCTCATTCTCCAAAAAATTGTTGTCATAAGTTGAGTGAAAGTTTTATGGAGACCAATTCTACAAACGATGTACTATAAGTCCTCTTTGTAATATTGTGATATGGGCTTCCTTCTTCCCTTCCCTGATGAAAACACCGAGTGCATTTACCTAAGGGCTACTAAACAGTCCACAACGTGCCTTAAGCTCGAGATGCAAGCTTTGATAAGATCATCAAGTAGAACGAA
>JALIRR010009143.1:0-16695 GCA_023091755.1 Montipora sp. Colony 1 RG-2022 | reverse complement strand
GCTGTGAATCTTTGCACCAGTTCTGGTGTGAAACTTTTGCGGTGATTGTCTGACGACACACGACCATGGCTTTTGCTGTAAAACTTTGCACCAGTTCTGGTGTGAAACTTTTGCGGTGATTGTCTGACGACACACGACCATGGCTATTGCTGTGAAACTTTGCACCAGTTCTGGTGTGAAACATTTGCGGTGACTGTCGTAAGTCTTGAGACAATCGTTGTCGTGGTCAGCGTTGGTCCACTAGCGGACAAATTTAGAATTTTCTTACAATTGACAAAACGAAAACCGACATTTGTTTCCTGTCAATTTTTGTTTGTTAGCTTACATCCCAACTAAAGACAGACTTTAAAGAAAATTTGTACTTTGCAGTTGGTTAAAATGAGCGATCTTTCTCTCAACCTTACTGAAACTTTGCATTAATTCTGGTATGAAACTTTTGCGGTGATTGTCTGACGACAAACGACCATGGCTTTTGCTGTGAAACTTTGCACCAGTTCTGGTGTGAAACGTTTGCGGTGATTGTCTGACGACACACGACCATGACTTTTGCTGTGAAACTTTGCACCAGTTCTGGTGTGAAACTTTTGCGGTGATTGTCTGACCATATACGACCATGGCTGACTGGCATTCTTGGCATGTTATTACCTTCTCATCGTTACTTCTCGCGAAGGAGATTAATTGACTGTGCATTTATGGCATGCGATTACCGCCCCATCGTCAGCATCGTTACATTTCGCGAAAAGGTTTAATTGACTGTGCATTCTTGGCATGTGATTACCTCCTCATCGTTACTTTTCGCCGCGAAAAAGATTAATTGACTGTGCATTCTTGGCATGCGATTACCGCCCCATCGTCAGCATCGTTACGTTTCGCGAAAAGGATTAATTGACTGTGCATTTTTGGCATGTGATTACCACCTCATCGTCAGCATTGTTACGTTTCGCGAAAAGGAGAGGGTTTCCATTAGATTGAAACAGCAAGATTAATTTTCTCGCGAACGTCCTTAAATGCCGAGTTGTTATAGTGCAACACCATTGGAAAAAGAAACTATACTAACATGTGACTCTGTGTTCATTGCGTTGTTATTTGTTTACGTGTCATCTTGATCGCCCTGCAACTACTTCCCAAGTTTACATTTTAGCGAGTACCTCTATTTCGAGAAACTGTAAGTACAGCTTGTTATTATTATTATTATTATTATTATTATTATTATTATTATTAATATTTATTACTATTAATTTTCATTTATTATGTAATTATTTATTACTATTGATGTTGAAACCTTGCTGGCTGGCTCATAACGTACGCCACCGCTCGTTGGCAATCGTTATGCGCTGGCTGGCAGTATGTGTCATTTCGCATTTTAAAATATGCTGGCTGGTTAAAAGCCGTCTCACACGATGGCTGGCTAGGAGTTTTATTTCCTGAAACTCTTGCTCGCTGGCAGTAAAGAGCGGGTATTTTTTTCCCAGGAACGTTAAATATTAACGAAGATTGACGTCGAAACATTCTAATAGTTGCTGCAACATTATATGAACAATTTTGTCAAAAATGGTCGTTGGGTACTCCTGACATCCAAAGGTCTACACTCATGGCCATCCCTCAATCTGACATTTCCTTTTTTATTCAACTTACACTACGTACAATCTACTTCAGACTTTAAAGCTACTTCAAAGAAACAAACATTTCAATGTGCAGAGAGCATTAGGATTAGGTGAGCCAAAGAGTTGAACGCGGCGGATCGATGGGTTCTCCTTGCATATTCCAATATCCAGTAGACTAACGAAACAAGCTCCTAGAAAAATGAATTTTTTAGAGTATTGACATAGTAGTACCCAGCAAAACAAGTAAAAGCTAACCGTCTTCAAGGTGGTTTTTAGACCTAAATACTGTAGATCAGCGCAGCTTTGCTTAGAAACGCTATTTCTTGTGGAACTAAAGCTCTAATTCTTTCTGTTTTCATTCTTGTTACAGCGATAAGCTTCTCATCTTAAGATGGGATATTGGGTCGTGTAATTGTAAGGAAATGTCCAATGTCAGTTTGCCATTAGTGTTGACCACTACAAACTGCAATAGTCTTTTATTTCTGAACTCTCAGAAGATAATAAGCTAACAGAGTGTGAGAGTCTTTTTTCCATATTGAGAAAATCCATTGTAGAATTGTTTAGAAATTTTTTCGTATGCACGCCACGCCCCGAGAGGGGAGGGTACTCCCGACAATTTAGGATAAGTGTGTGCCGCCAAGCTTCTCAAACCCTGACCCTACGGGTAGAAAATCGAGATTTGATTCCCTTTTTAAGGCCCAAAACCAAAACATGGCACCCTAGTTAATGGAGTGACGAGTGCACGTACAGCAATAATCGTCCCTTAAAAATGGCTTTGTTAACTTGAAAACGTGTATTCAAGCGTGTAGTACAATTGTAACTGAGACCATATCTTTTCTCGTTTTGTGCGTTGGGGTGGGTAGGTTACTGCAATTTAGTGACCTTATCTAAGGAATATCTAAGGATCACAATACCAAAAATACCAAAAAGGATACCCTATGTAAGGACTCGGCGCCTCAAAAACCCGACCCTATCGGGCTGCACATACCTTTATTGGGAATAACCCACAACCCGCCCAAACCCCCCCCCCCCCCCCCCCTACCCCGAAGGGGACGCCATGCACTTGGGCGCCACGGGGAATCAATTTAGAATTTTGAAAAGGCCGCAGTCACACACTTTGTTTAGAGCGATTTTCAATTGAGTGAGATTGAGTGACTAGAGCGATTTTCAATAGGCCTTTTGCAACTAACGATCACATGGTACAAAATCCGCCATGCTGGAGGGCAAGCTCATTATTATTCCCCCACTGGGACATCAAAACAAAAGCAAGTCAAGCTTGACTGCTTCAGGTCTCTTTGTTTTGTACCATGTGATCGTTAGTTGCAAAAGGCCTATAGATCGTTTTCACGTGACGTCATCATTTTCTAAAATCCAAAACTAAAGAGCCACGAAAGTTTTTATCCTCATCAGGCATAAGAGGCGGTAAATTGTATCCATTTGCAATTTTAAAGCTCAATAGCGTGCTTCGTTTGGAAACCAGAGCATTTTGAATTTCTGAGTTATAGCGGTGCGTGACACGAGGCGACGATCAAGTTTATTGAGAAATATATATTTATCTCATGGTTTTGAGCCTTTTTAGAATTTAAAGCATTAGGAAAAGTGCTTAAGTAAATAGCTGTCTGTTCAGTACAGATGATCACTCGCCTAGATAGCCAAAGGAAGTAACAGATGTTGACACTATTTTCCGGCCGCCATATTGGTGCACCACAGATGTGCACCAGCATGGCGTTTTCATACTGGGCTCTGTAAATTTCTGCGAAACATTTCGACGAATATCTGATTTGGGGAAACGTACGGGCCTAAAACTTGGAGAAGTGTCTTCTTATTTTTTTATTGCGTGACAGTGAAAACGATCTATTGAGTGCCGTAAAACCAAAACCAAAGTAATTACTTTGGCCAATCAAAAACGACGGAGACAATCCAGTAAACCAATCAAAACTCGAAGTTATTACACGTAGCCGACATAAAGAGCGGGAAAATGTGCACGCGCTAGCCACGATTGGTTTTGGTTTCACTTCTGATTGGTTGAAAAAGTGGCGCGAGAACTTTGAACCAATCACTGAGTAAAGTAATCATAAACTAAAGCAATTCGCTAATTACTTTCGGCAGTCAAATGAAAACCACTCTAATTGAGTATCGTAAAACCAAAATCAAAGTTATTACTTTAGCCAATCGGAAAGGACGGAGAAAATCTGGTAAACCAATCAAAACTCGAAGTAATTACATTTAGCCGACACAAAGCGCGGGAAAATGTGCACGCACGAGCCACGATTGGTTTTGGTTTCACTTCTGATTGGTTGAAAAAGTGGTGCGAGAACTTTACTGAGTGAAGTAATCATTGAAGTAATCATAAACCAAACCTGGAGTAATTTGCTAACCGCTCTAGTTGGCTTATTAGGGCCGTTTATACGAGAGAAAATAAGCCGCGGCTTACGTAAGCCGCGAACACCCCGTATAAATGGTACAAAATCTGCGTTCACGGCTTTCTGAAGCCGCGGCTTATCCTGGCAGGGGAGTTTATACTCGTATAAATAGTTCCCTTCGCGGCTTACGTAAGCCGCGGCCAGAGTTAGCCGCGGCGCGATATAGTGCGGCTTGTTTGAATGTCCGTGTTAACGCAAGGGTTATTGCGGAGCTAAAAAAAGTGAAAGTTAAAGGCATTTTCAAAAGCTGCACGTTATTAGCTTTGCAGTGGTATCTAGTTTCCTTGGGTTTCTGTAAAAACAACGCCAACAAGAGCGATTTTCCGAAAGAGGTTGACAGTAACCAACGATAGACCACGATAGACTAGTACGACCTTTTTTGGAAGGAGGGAAGGAGGGCTGTAACAACTTCGAACGCTCGAGTATGTTTTCATCGCCACTGCAAAGTAAATATTTATAAATTGGGAATATACACCTGCAGAAGTGTCTCAAAATGCCAAAAATTGAAATCCTACTCTTCTTTCAGTACCTCCATTTTTAACCAATCAGGTGACAAGTTGGCTGTATGCATAATTTATCATGTTTATGCAAGTCGCTTCCATGGAAATTAACACTCCGAAAAGGTTAACTTGAAATGACTAAAGCTACGTGTATGTAAAATAAAACCTAAGGATTTGCGGTGGAAAAATAATCCCTGTGAATGTAAGGCCTTGGTAAGATTGAAGAATGATCACAACATCGTAGAAAAGATCATAGAAACCCATTTCGAGGGGAGTTTTGACTCTTTGTAAAAACTCGATGGCGGATCATCACACATCCACTGCCAATGCTCAACATGGTCGGGGAAGCAGACATCGATCTCGTAAGCAGCAGAAGCCCTCCACGGCAGAACGAGAGCAGAAGAAAGCATCGAGGCTCCAGACATTGGGTCCTGGAGAATCGATCAAGGAAAAACAGGTTAGTCATTTGATGTATCGCGTTATGAGTTCGGCGACTTCTTGAGCTCTAGAACTTATAACATTTTGGTCACGCCATCGGTTGTTGTTCCATAGTGCTGCAGGAATGTGCAACTCTTTTAGAGATTTCCTTGGTCCACTTTAATTTTTCACTCTAATGGCTTGATTAAAAGCTGTGTAGTTTTTTTCTGGGCCTTAAATTAATACCGTATGTTTAGGTTAAATGCGTAGTCAATGCCGTTACCACTTCGGCTTCCAAGACAGATGCTGTTCTTTGGTAATTTTTTACGAAGCAGTTTTATTTTAGAATGTAAGAGCAAATTATCTATATCCTTGTTTTGTTTCTTCATTATATTGCTTTCCTCATTCCTACAATATGAGAATTTAGTAATTATTTCTTCCACTAGCTGGCATTAATCATCTATTGATGATCACCAAAGTGACTCAGAAGTTGTTTGTCTTTTTATGGATTTGTGTTTCTTGTTGATTCAGCTGCAAATATTCCCTCATGTCTCAAACAGTACCTTTGTTGCATATGAAAAAACAATACACTCCATCTTTGTGCTCAACCAGTTCAGTGATAATGTTCCTTTTCCATCACTATCTTCATAAAAATAATTTTCCAAGTTGGTCTTTAATGACATAATTATTGACTAACCTTGTTGAATAAAAAAAATCTTTTAAGAGATTTTAACCAATTTTATCAATTATTTTGAAACTACCACATAACGTTACATTGGCATTGTGTAATGTACAGTGTAAATAGTAGTCTGCTCATGTACGTCCAAAATGTACACATTCATTTATATGTTCATTATTAGAGGTACATGTAATTTATGAGGTGCACTCTGAATGATGATAAATTTTGCAAAATGGCCTGTTGAGTTAATAAGGGTCAACCAGATCTTGACAACAACTAAAATTCTTTGGTGGGAAGTAAAAGACAAAAGACAACTTGGTTCTAAATAAGGGGGAGGGAATGTACTGGCAAGGCGCGGATAATACCCACCGCCCCTATGGACCACTGGATGAGGGGTCTCGGCAACTAGCCGAGGGGGTGCCTCATGCCTGTATTGCAAGGTGGGCAAATTTATAGTGGCTGACATAATGTCCTGGGGCCAAGTTAACCCAGTCCAGCACAGTAACAATATTTTTGCCCCTTCCCTGATGGGGGTTGAGCACAAGACTGAAGGGGTGCCGCAGGTGGCAATTCCCTGCCCATATTTTATTAAGGAGAACTATTAAAGAGGTTACCTTTAAGCTCACAAAAAAAAAAGTAAGATAAAATACAAAAGAAGCAGAAAGCAAAACTGGGGGAAGGGAGGGATTAAATTGCTGAACAGAAAAAACAGAACAAGTTGAGCTTTGGAAATGTCAAACCGAGAAATCTCGCATGGTGGGATGAATAAAAGAGCCAAATAAGGTAGTCATGTGATGGGAAGTCACGCTCTCCTCCCATTTGCTGCCCAATATTTCCTTACCAGCATAAAACATCTATTTTATTCTAAAATATCATTTATAATTGTGTTACTTATGACTAAATATTAATACATGTAAAGTGTTCCTGACTATCTATGTGTCCAGTTGATGAGTACTGTAGATTTAAGAGGGACATTTCAAGGGGGATGTTTGTTAATAGACAAGAAAGACAAGACCAGAGGTGGACCAAAGTCAAAGGCAACCCGAAGGCTCCTTTTTCATTAGCTTCTACTGTAACTTATGACATTTGTCGCAACTCACGGCAGGGGTGGGCGCCACTCCTAACACATTGCATGCACAACTTGTCCTCTGTAATACTCAGTTACATGTACTCATTTTACCCACCATGAATGAATGGAAAGCTAAGTGAACTTTGGAGCGCACAAGCTGGGATTCGAACCCGGAGGGCTGGAGTGCAGTCCGTGAGCGTTACCCACTACGCTACGCACGTTCCCTCATGTTTGTTAAGGGATGCCACAATCATCACTTAACATTTTTTAGCGTAATTTTGACCCAATATGTACATACATGTAGTATCATTCCAATTGGCACATCTAGTACAATATAAATATTATACTAACTTATGACAGTTATTATTGCTCCTTTTTAGTTGTGATGGCATTATAAATAATATTATGATAATGTCTAATTGCTTAAACAATATTAAGTATAGTAAAATAATATACTTAATGTTTTTTTTTTTGACTATAGCAAAAAGCCAGAGAAGAACGGGAAGCAAAGAGGTCTATGATAGATTTTCGACATGAATACCTGATTACTACAGTGGCTAATACCCTTGGACTTACAAATGAGGAAGTAACCGAGTCTTTACTGGAAGGCACTCAGGTATATTAGGCACATTGTCATGCATAAAGCCGATTTAACAACAGTACTATAAAGTCATTAGACATGCAGTGTAAATTAAACACTGCATGTTTTGTCTAACACTGTACAATGTATGTGTTGACTATCCAGCTGACTCTGGTCCAGTTGTATTCATTTGCCAGCTCTCAAATTCCATTTGGTGGTACTGGAATCAATGATGTTCTGTCACCAGTCTAGCTTGATTATGTGTTGACTATCCAGCTGACGCTGGTCCAGTTGTATTCATTTGCCACCTCTCAAATTCCATTTGGTGGATGATGTTCTGTCACCACTAGCTTGATTTGTCTTTAGATTTGGTTGATCCTAGACTGCGAGCAGTCTCTTTTGCTCAAAAATCCACCGTGATATCCGAGGGGCAAAGCTGGGAGTAGCATGCCCTCGCTACCTGTGGCTCGCAGCTTCGGCCTTTGCATATCATGTTCTCTTGGCAGATTTTCAGGCAAAAGAGAGACTGCTCGCAGTCTAGGTTGATACCAAATATTTTTACCAATGCAGTCTAACTGGTAGTCTGACCTGTCAGCAGTAGCTATGACCATGTTAAGTTTGAATTACTTGTTTGAATAGATTATGGAGTGCATCCCTACCCTTTATATGCAAAGGAACAGTAACCCTATTGTGAAAAAGTCTGCTATGTACACCTTACTGTACAATGTAAATTGCAATGTAGTCACCCCCATTGACTCCTAGGATAGAGAATAATGGGCTTTTCAGGAGTCAATAGAATTATTGCAATGGCTGATATTCATAAGTACAAGGAAAGGTTACGTTTATGCAAACGTTGGCCGTGTAGCACTTATATTTTAAACAGAATTAACTGAAGAGAGTGTAGTGTAACGTGAAGTGCTACTGTAGATTTCTATCCCATATGAACCATGTGAGCATTAGCCCTACTGATGGAACTGATATTCATAGACTGAAGTGCAACCATTCAGTACATGGAATTATAAGTACAGGTAGTAATTTTTATAGTTACTGTTAAC
This sequence comes from Montipora sp. Colony 1 RG-2022, assembly GCA_023091755.1. NCBI lineage: Eukaryota > Metazoa > Cnidaria > Anthozoa > Scleractinia > Acroporidae > Montipora > Montipora sp. Colony 1 RG-2022. The sequence goes on along the minus strand of JALIRR010009143.1, from coordinate 8,368 downwards.
ACATGGTAATGTTCATTTTTATCTTTTCTATACTTTTGCATACATGTAGATTGAAACTATGGAGGACTTTTTCAAGGCCGATGGTCTCTCAAGGATCATATTTTACTTCCAAGAAGTTGATAGCATACCAGATGCAGGTAAGTGGGATGTATGCAAAATATGGACCCCATTGACCACCCCTGTGGACCCAGTCTATGGACCCTTCATGGACCCGGTCCATGGACTACCCTTGCGGACCACCCCTCGTTGTAAAGTCAGTATGTGTACAAGCAGAAAAATCTTTAGACGAAAGAGAGAAGTGATCCTTGCACTTATCTAGACTAAGTGGACAATTTAAGCAGGAGCCAATGTCTAGGAGTGGACAACCCTATACTAATGTCACGGCATGTTTAGAGACCGATCTATTTTTAGACTACCTTTTCTGCAAAAAACGAAGACAGTTCTGGTTCGGTGGTGCTATGATGTCAAGTTAGTTTCTTGTGATTGGATATCAAACTCCTGCAGGAGTCTCATTCGCAGGAAATTCAATCAAAAAATAAATGCGGCCTGTAAGAATGCCGTGACAGGAATATAGGGCTGTTTTTCGGTCCTAGTTATGGGATACTGATTTAAGCAGTGTCTCTTGTAGACAGTCCAACTGTGTACATGTACCACCTATTTGGTGGCTTCAAAGGGTCATAATTTGTCTATATTCCAGCACTTCAAATATACAGTACTGACATTTCATTCGTCGAGTCCTTCACTGCAACAAAATAATGTGTCCAACAAATTGACCTGCTCCTACTTGAGTGGCTTCATAGCTCACATCACAGATCACGGTTTGGATCCTGTTAGCACTACCTGAATTCTTCAGGTGTCTATAACAGACGATAATGTCCTGGTAATTACATGTAAGTGTGGGGATCATTTCTATCTTTAGTTTTGTCTAAAGCTTTTTCTGCTTGTAACTTTCCAAAATGAGGGGTAGTTCATGGGGGTGGTTCATGGACCTGGGGTCCATGTTTTGTATAATGTCCTGCGGGTAATTGCAATGTGAGTGACTGGAATAGGGTTAATACCATTTCTGTCCAGTGAAGTGGTTGTGATTCCTAGCAAAAAGATAAAACATAAAAACAATTTTAAGCATGGGGATGAGGCAGAAAAGGGATCAAAGTCTGGAGAAATCACATAGGAATTGGAAGAGAAGGACTGTTGAATTTGGGATAGCAGAGGTGAAAACGAAATGGAATGGTAGGGGGTGGGAATTTGAAAAATTGACAACTGGAACTGTTTTTCTTTCTTTTTTTTTTTGTTGAAAGAGGATGCAGTGTTTCAAACCAATTATGTCAGTCTGGTTAGCTCATGATTTTTTTTGTATAGTAGTCATGTATTCCCAAAATCTCAGAGATATTCTATCAATTTGACATTGAATTGTGCCTTTTGACCCATTGCTTCCTGCCCAACTCAGATGATTTTGCTCATCAACGTAACTGGGGGTGTTCTAGGGTGTAACTTCAGGTATCAATGGGTTAAGCAGTCAAAAACTACATGTTCAGCTGTATGCCCCCTCCATTAACCAATTGACCCCTGGGATTGAGACTTAACAGATTTTACTCTGTCTAACTCCAGACAATTTTACTTGTCAGCTGGGGCCGCCCTAGGGCATTTGAGGTGTCAATGGGTTAATAAGTAGTATTAATATTCTTGTTTGTAACGGACCATGCTTGAGAGAAAGGCAATTATCATAGTCAGTTCTACTGCAATGAATGATGATGATGATGTTGCTAGTGATACTTTTAACACAACTGGGGTCAGGTGCTTTAATTTTAACTTGTCATGTGTGATTCATACTTAGGTTTAGGTGCTTTGATATCAAAATTTTAGCAAAATCAATATTATGCTAATATTCTAGAAAGTACAGTATGCATTAGAGGTCAATTTCTATAAAAGACAATAACGATAGATTTGTAACATCTTGTAGTTCCTATGACTATTAATAAAAGAAAGGAGTGATATTATAACAGCAATGGTCAACCGGGTGGTTAATGTTGCTCCTAATACGTACTGTGGCTCAAATACGTTTTGTGGTGAGATTTGAAAGAAAGGACTAACTAATTCCATAATATACGTTCTTGTTCATAGATCAGTAATGCAGTACAATGTACATGAACTAGTCTTAATTACTAAGATCAGTATGCAATATTATTATAATTGTTTTTAGTTGAACATGTGCGGCTTGGACCTGGGGGAGCACAGTCTACAAGCATCAAGACAAAAGCAAAAGTATTTATAACAGACACAAGAGACATGCAACTGGCTGGAGCATGTGTTTTCTTTATCAGAATCAATCCATCAAAAGCACTGACTCTGGCTAATATCAATCAGGTAACAGCTAATATTTATGTTCCCCACCCATGCTAACAAGTGTAAGAGACAACAGTTTGTGGGGTAATGGGGTAGGAGATGAAGCACTCCATTAGCAGGTCATGTAAAGGTATGATAACTAAGTTTCCCAGTAAGAGAGGTTGTGATCCTCTCCAAGGGGTTACAATCCCCAAGGCCATGACAACAAGTTGGCAATGCAAGGTTACAATTCTCGCCAAGGGCCGGTTACAATCCCCAAGGCCACAATCCTTTCCAGGGTTACAAATCCCTCACATGAGAGGTCCTTACCTATTTAGGGTCTCGCCCCTTGATTTCTATGGTAACCGTGTGCGATCAGAAGGCACACAACCCTAGTACAGTGAGTGTATGGGGCAAAGGGTGACCTGCATGGGAACACTTCACCCCACAAATACACGAAGTGTACTCCCCATTGACAAACCAACCACAAACTAACCAAAACATACCATTGCATATAGTCCATTTAGCCTTTTCATCCCCACAGGAACACAAAGTGTATTTTCCCAGGACAAACAATGCAAAATTAAAATTGAGAAACAACCGATGAGGGGTACATGTAGTATCCCCTCACTAGTTTCCGTAGCACTTCTAGAATTAAAATAATCATTATCGCTTGTACCTGAAAACAGATAAAGTGTTTGATAAGCGATGTGGATTCAGATTGATTCTGACTCCACTAACTCGAGATTCAATGTGAAAAGCTACATGTACTGTAGTTCATTGGCAGTACGCCAGTCAGTCTTGCTGAGCAACGGAATCTGAGAAAGATTTCCTCATCAAAAGAACATCTAAATGTATAGTATTAGGAGGATTCTTACAAACTGGATACTCTATGTAACTGTAAATTATATACTACTGTGTCCTGCCAGATATGAAAAACCACCAAAAACCACAGTTTAGATGTGGTAAAAAATGTGGAAATGTATTCCTCAACTTATGTAGCGGTACTAGACCCTGAGGAACGGGCAGTATTACATTGTTACCTAAGATGGAAAAATCATGTGATAAATACAGTTTGCACCTAGTCAGACTACTAAAGAAAAAGGATAATTTCCATGTGTCACTAGATCTGAGTAGCTGGTCCTGCTGGGGTTGGGTGTTCAAGGAAGGGACTTTTGGTGTGATAGTGGATATGACTGGCTCCAACACATTAAACAGGATGGTCGTGATTAATTAAATTACATGTCTAAAAACTTTGAACGACATCTTACATTTAAGTGCTTACACATATATGTCGTGCATGTACTTTGTTGATTAGGCTCGGGCAACCAGTTGACAAAGTTTATAAAGCATTGTACATGTATCACAGTGCATGAAAAGTTGTCTTGGTTTCCAAACCCCTTAGTGAGACCAACTTGCACGGTCTCTAAACAAATTATTATGTTCTATGAGGGATCTGCTTTTTTACAACAATAAATGGCAATGTTTAAACATTCTAGTGTCTACACGCCGATGGCTCAGTTGGTTGAGCATCGGGCTATCATGTGAGAGGTCGCAGGTTCGAACCCTGGCCTGATCAACACTCGGGATCTTAAAAGAACTGAGGAGAAAGTGCTGCCTTTGTAATTTCATTTGCAAATGGTTAGACTTTCAAGTCTTCTCGGATAAGGACTATAAACCGTAGGCCCTGTCTCACAAATATGATAAGTTTATAAGGTCCCTGTGGGACGTTAACACACGTCATTATTCGAGAAGAGTAGGGGATGAAGTCCCTGGTGTTGTGGCTGTCCTGTTCTCCAGCAGAAGTGGCAGGCTTGGCAGTGATGTCTTTAAAAAGGCTAATACACTCCCAGTGTATGCAGCCACGTAAGCAGAAACAGCCACAAGTAAAAAAGGAACTTTGCCGAGTGCTGGAATAATTTAATGTAGATGAATAAAACATTATGATGATAAATGTACATAGCCCCTCTTTCTACACTTGCACCTTGTGAGGAGTAAATGAGGTTAATTCCCAAGCACTGCTCTAAAATGAGTAGCCGTACTGCACAAATTCCTGTTGTGTTCGGCCAGTGATTAACATTAGTGTGGGATCTAAACGTAGAAAAACATTCTTCTTAAACTGAGAACCTGGAAAAATGAAGTTATTTATTTTACTTTTATTTATTTAACGAATTCATCCAAAGGCAGGTAATATTACAATAGGACCCAAGGTCCCCTACTAGGTAAATTACCTGACCCAACCCTTGCTACAAAAAAGACAACTTAACAACAAACAAACTACATATTAAATAGTGTAAAAAAAAATTATGGAAAAAATTATGATAATGAAACAATTCAGATGAAGGTTGACCCTTCGGTCATTTTCATACAGGAAACAATGTTTGGTTCTTTGGACACTCGTGGGATTGGAGTTCTTCAGTCTGTTGAAAGGCTGCTTGCTGATATTTACATTCCCGCACTTTCTAAGAGCTCTAGCTGGGGTGAACTATCAGACAAACATGGTGCCAGTGTTCGTCAAGGCTTCATGAATCAACTGGAGAATTTTGTTGGTAAGGAAGCCACAGCTTTATGTATGCCAGCTGATGTCTGGGGTCATAGGCAGCTTACATCATGACAATCCTGTAGTTTTCCCCGTGTGATCACTTGTATGATAGTTGTTTAGGCCAATCCCCCTGAGGAAGGTTATGACGTAGCAAAACTTTTTTTTTTTAACTTTTTCATCTGAAATATAAACGTTAGTTTTGTTCCTACACTTTTTCAGTCTCAATTTCAACCCCAGAGTGAAAAAGGCGGGTCTAATAGAAACACAGGTCACATTCCACAGGTCAAGGCTACAACTCCCTTCTCCACTGATGGACAACTAAGCCAAACGTTTCTCCCAGACCTGAAACAACACTTTTGTAGAGTGATTAGGGCTAGGAGACACTTTTGGTGTTGTTTATTAAACTATTTATCTATATCTTACTAACGTGTGCACTGACCTGTGTCTTTGAGACCCGTAAGGGTAAACGTGAGACTCTTCCACAGGACAGGCTTTCTGTCCGCGTGGAAGGAAATTACGTCAACACCAACCCTTTACTCATTTCTGTTCCCTGCAACTTGACTCTTTTTGCGGCTTGAAACTGGTTTTTTTTTTTACTTCTTTTGACTTTTTGTTTTTTTCACTCCGATCGTCAATTAGCTGCGGTTCCGCCTAGGTTAAATCGCAGATTGATTATGGCGGCATGCTTATAATGGTGAAAGTGATTTTAAAAACGAACAATGCCGCAAAAACTCTTTGCCATTCTCTCATTGTCGCAGATAATTAGTTGGCGGCTTGCGATTGCTTTCGTTTTTTCCTCGGTTCCGGTTTTTGTCCTACCTCTGTAATTTCGCAGCAAACACGATGGGTGAAGGCGAAGTTTTCCGGTGTCCTATTTTGAGTTCGCTGTTGTTATTTTCTTAAGCCAGAGTCATAATCGTTAATCTTGAAATCTTTTTGGCCTTGTGGATGATAGTGGATGACGATTAATGTGTGCCCTTTCTTTAAAAACGTTGGTCAGCCTATCCATTCGCAGAAAATGATTTGTAATTTCGTTTTCAGGTATACTGTGCAGTGCACAAGCAAGTTTGAATGATGCTGTTACTCTTAAGGAATGTGACACCATTGATTTGACTCGGATTTCCTCGCCAAATGATTACATAGCTGCAGCAAGTTCCTCAGAGACACTGGAACAAATTGAGGACGTGGTCACAGCTTGGGTCAAACAGATTGAGCAGGTGAAGATCTTTTACCTTTTGTGCTTCCAGAAAGAGAGCCCTTTCTAAAAACCACCAATTTTTCTTGCATGTGTATGAAAGTGGGTGCTCATAAGTTTCCTGGGTTACTAGACATAGACATGATGGAGGATGGGAGGGAGGGAGGGAGGGGATTGTGTATAAACTCTGTGTAACTCAGGCTACAGCTAGATGAGCAGGTTGTGATTGCTGGTGGCTCAAACCGTTTCAACAATTTGGAGGGAATGTCTTATTAGAAGAATTAACTCTACAGCACTAGGAGCCCACTGTTTCAAGTAACTGCCATTTGAAACATCATTAATTGCTTGACACGATTCACTCATCGATGTGACGTTATAGGTTACCACGGCAACAAAAGAGCCATGTAGAGATGCCCTTTATTTTGTCTTTAAGGCTTATATTTCAAAAACGAACTCGGTGACCCCCATTTTTTATTGCTGGAATGTAATTGGAAGATAAATCTGTCTCTGGAGCGGATTCAGAGCCACCTTAAAATTTCCCAATTGCGAAGGCATTTAAAGACAAAATATAGGGTATTTTAGATGGCTCTTTCGTTTCTTTGGTAACCTATTACCTCACATCAGTGAGTTCACCTTGTGAAGGAATTGTTGGTGTTTCACATGGCACTGTAACTTTGCCTTTATGTGAAACAGTTGGGTAGATTCAAACCTTCTAACTAGACCAAGTACATTTTGTTGAAATTAATGAAACTACCCGAGCCTCCTTAACAACTACACAGAAAAGCCCATTCCAACTTCCTCCATCGCCTGCGTGAAACTTAAGGGAGCACAGCTTTTGGCAGAACATTAACGACGGGTCAGGTGGCAGATGTTACAACGACTTTCGTATTGTGGTCTAGGTCTCTGGTCTACGATTTGAGTTAGAATCTGAACAAATGAATAATAACAATCATTAATAGAAGGGCCGCATATTGTGCGTTTTCAGTTATACAGTGTACTTAAACGTACTTTGAAACGTCAGAAACTGTATATTGCGCTCTTAAAACCCAAGCCAACGTCATTTGGTTAACTACCCCTTCATGATCAATCGACTAATCTCACTTGTATACCTTTTCCGACGATCCGAATCTTCTTAATCCATGCGTTCCGTATCTCTGGTCCTAGGTTTTAGCAGAGAGTGAGCAAATGCGAAAAGAAGCCGATGATGTTGGCCCCAAAGCAGAGCTTGATCACTGGAAGAAAAGAATGGCGAAATTTAATTCGCTCTTGGATCAGGTCAAAGGACCGGAATGCAAAGCTGTGGTTGGTGTACTCCATGCTGCGAAATCTAAACTACTGAGGGTTTGTTTTCTTTTTTATGCTGTTCTAGAAGGCATTCGAGGGGTTAATAATGCCACACTATTTACAATTGAAAATAAGACACGAGATCGGTCTTCTCTTGTTAAGGACGGCAAAGATGGGAATGGATCGAACCACAACTTAATTTTTTTCAAGTTATCACACTTACATGTAGTTTTAAGGCAATGGCCAAAAATCCTCTATGAATGGCTCTTCCTGCAAAACGTGTTTTTTGCACGGATAGAAGAACTGATTTCTGCCAGTCAGGTTAGATCCATCGAAAGCAATAAGACGTCCTTGCCCCTTTAAAGATATGCTCTTACACCGGTAATGGTTTCTGCAGGAAAAAAGGAGTCGTGTCAGTAGAAAAGACGTTTTTACCGGGTTGAACTCCTAAAAAGACCTGGAAGCAGATGTTAGGCCTTAAGTTCTTTCGGGTCATACAAAGGCTGTATATGGAGGTATAGGGAACTGCACGATGGGTTGAAAATTTTCTTTTTCTGAGGGCTAGTTTTTACTTGCGGCAAAGTAAAAAAAAAAATCGATATCCGACTATTTCAAGAAACACTCAGTAAACACTAGTATGGAAAACTGCATCTTGAAATTTAGCCTGAGATACAGCTTTTCGGTCTCAAAAACTGCAAGGTGTGCCAACATTGGTCTCCATCATTTGACACTGGATTGGCTAACAGTGTTGATTGATGTCTTACCAATGTGCCAAATTTATTTACGCGCACCTTGGTGAAATAATGGGTGTGAAATACGTAATTTAATCCTTTTCCTTGAAGTGTCTGACTGTCGCTCTATTTATTCTCAGACTTGGCGAGAGATTGATAGCAGAATAACGGATTATGCTAATGAAGCTAAAGATAATGTCAAATTTCTATATACACTAGAGAAATTCTGTGAACCACTCTACAACAGTGATCCAGTGAGTAATGCACATGTTCTTGTTTTTTCAATACTGTTGA
>JALIRR010009142.1:0-15000 GCA_023091755.1 Montipora sp. Colony 1 RG-2022 | reverse complement strand
TTTAGCAAGGGATTTGGACGAGTACCATCTGCTGACATTAACTTCATTCAAAAGAAATCTCTTATTGTCTACTTCAAGCTGAAATACAGTTGAACACAAAAAAACGATAAGCTTGCATTTAACCCTTTCACTCCCATGATCTAAATATTTATTCTCCTTACTAGTGTCATAGATCTCTTTTTGGTTAGCCATGAAAATTTAGTATTACATCAAGACAACATCCCTTGGCTGATATTAATCTTCATTCTCAATACTTGCCTGCTTGAGAGTGTATTGAAACTGTTAGGTGAATTTACATACTGATCAGTTGTGGGAATCAAGGGTAAAATGTTCCGAGTGCATTTCACGAATAATAAAGAGAAGGGCATTTCTATTACAAAAAAAAAGCCAGTCCATTGTTCAAGAAAACATTGTGCTAATCAGTTCGTCCATCCTGAAATTCTTAACTTCGGGCGATGTTTGGTTTCAAGTTTCATTTAAAAAGTTTACTGACTTACCGCTCCCCTTTTTACACTTACATCTTGATAATATCCTGCAAGTGAAGTCTTATTCACACACATTTCAGGATAGCCAATCTTCTCAACTATAGCTTCCTCCTAAGTAGACAAAACTCTATTTTAGTGTAATGTTTAGTTACGAAATTCTCAACCGGCCGAGGGAGAGCAGAAGCTAAATGACTTCATACTAAGTTAATTTTTTCCGATGCCACTTTTAACAATTGCTGGAAAGACGACCGCAAAAATGACGCTGTATTTACACATGAATGGATTGAGAGGCATATTCCTCAAGTGGCCTCGAATTTTAACTCAATCACGCTTTGGACATCTCCCCTGAACTTGTCGCCGTCCTTCAAAAACGTGGAACTTGGAGTTCATTTCTAACTTCATAGCGTTTTTCATTTCAACGAAAACGTTCTTTCGTTCGTTCTTTAAATTTCTCAAGGTACCAAAACGCTCACCTTTTCATACACTTTCGGTCTCGTCTCATCGTCTATCCATGCTAAATTTGCCACTTCCTCTCGGAACGCAGTTCTTATGTTTTCCATCATTTCCTTAACCTGTGGATCAACAAATTCACTCAGCCTCGTTCCCAGAGTCTCTTTGAGAAAAGGATGAGAGACCCTGGGAGGCAGGTGGCTAGTTCATATAAATCGTTTGAGATGACGTCATCATAGAAGCGCAAAGTAGGACTCAGTGTCCTCAGTGAGGTATTCAACCAAACGGAACCTTAAACTGATTCTAAAACCCTCAAAACACAATATCAAGAACAGACTACAAATGAAAATGAGAAAACAGAAGAAGCCTGAGGATTTTTATATTACCAGTGGGATCATCTTCTCGTCAAATGCTTTTTCAACGTACAAGCTGCCCGTTGCAAATCCGAGCCCGCGATGGTAGTTGACGGTTTTGATGCAGGTCAGCCATCTTGGAGATTCTCCCTTGATATGCGAAGCTATCCTTTTGTATTTGGCCTCTACATCTCGGAAGGGCCTGGACAGGAATGGTGCCAGCCTCCTCAGCACCGTCCAGATGAAGTAATCTGATAGGGTGCTGCGACAAGCAATAGAAAAATCGAGTTAAACATGCGGGAAATGAAAAACTTGCCTGCAACTTAGATCCGGTAGGGGAGGAAATTGCTGATACGAAGAGTTACTAAATATATTGTTCGCAACTTGAGAAAATGCACGAGTTATGCCAAAATTGCCATTACGGAACTCTTGTCCAGGTCAGTATCAGGTTGACTGAATTTAATTGTTTGAGTAAAAATAATTGATACTTACTTGGGAAAGAGATTCTGTTGACTAACCAGCCAATGATATCGATGCTTTTTACTCACGTGACCAATATCCATGTTTTCAACCGCAAGAGAGAAAAAATTTATACTCGAAAAGAGCTTAATTCTCAAAAGATCTGTTTTAGGGGTACCAATACAGACACCGTGGTGTTACGTGACAACCGAGAAGAACACCATTAAAATCAATCTCATATATTTTGTGTGAAACAGATCGTACTCAAATATTTTACGCGTACCTTCATTAGATAGTCGCTCAGCAAGACCAAATAAAAATGGCTGTTTGGCTTTGACTAAAGATACGACGCGCTCTTTACTCTTTGATGTGAATCTTCTATCAGGTTTGTCCCCATCAGCGTCAGAAAAGTGTCTATTTTTAAACCAATTTTTGCGGGAAAATAATCAATACACAAAATCGGCGAACTCAATTCGAAATCTCCCTGGGTTGATTCTTTGTGTATTGCGTTTGCACCGGGGCCCATAACCTGGCGCCTGCAACTCCAATATTAGGTCTATGTAACGGCATTAGCACAGAGCAAACTATTTTTTGACGAGCTCTTAAGGACGGTGCCTACTAATTCAAAGGTATTTTTACGCGTTTTACTGAATATGCGGGAAAGCAGATCTCAACCAGTGTTATTAAAATCCAAAAAGAAAATTGGGGGTAACCACGCATTTTTCAAAGATAATTAATCAACAATATTTGCAAAAAGCTTTAAAATACAAAGCAATGTATGGCGTTCCTTTCCAGATTAAAGCTTAATTATCTCTGAAAAATGCATGGTTACCCCTCACTTTTCTTTTTGGATACCAAGAGCACTTGCTAAGCTCTGCTTTCTCCGCATAAATTTAAACCGGGCAAAAATATCCCTGCATTAGTAAGCACTACCGATAGGAAATCCGACTATCTGGAGATGCGCAATAACAATAGTAGGCACCGTCCTTAAATAGGCTTTGGATTGCAGGAGTGACCATTCTCAATTCCACGGGTAAAGGGTGGTTTTTCACTAGCGACGCAAGCACAAAGCGCAAGCATAAGAGCGCTTATTTCACCGTGAAAAGGGGGTGGACGCAAGCATAAGCAGAGCGCAAGCACAAACACAAGGATAAAAAATTTTCCTTTTCCTTGTGCTTGTGCTTATAATTGCGTTCGCTTGCGTCGTATGAAAACGAAACGCAGCATAAGCACAAAGAAATTTGTTGCATTTGACCAATTAAAGGACTCGTTCCAGATTCCCCGCGTCTGAGAATTGAACAAAAAGGCGGTTGCCGCGGTTGATTTTGATGCATTCGTCGACGTTCGTTTTCACTAGCATAAGCTGCTTATACCTGTGCTTGTGCTTGCATCGCTAGTGAAAACCAGGCTTAATAACTTCTCATTCAAGACTTGAAATTATCTGGAAAGGTCCGGTTTCGCGACAAAATAGATCTAAATATAACTTGGTCTGTAAAAACGCTGTTTCACAAATACAACGAAGTTGTACGCTCCTAGTTATGGCCTCCTGATTTGCAATACAATAACGAAAGTAATTAGCGAATTGCTTTGATTTTGCATTACTTTACTCAGTGATTGGTTCAAAGTTCTCGCGCCATTTTTTTCAACCAATCAGAAGAGAAGCCAAAACCAATCGCGGCTCACGCGTGCACATTTTCCCGCGCTTTGTGTCATCTACGTGTAAATACTTCCAGTTTTGATTGGTTAACTGAATTGTCTCCGTCCTTTTTGATTGGCCAAAGTAATTACTTTGGTTTTGGTTTTACGACACTCGATTGAAACTCGCTCTAAATGATATGGAAATGCCTGGAACAAAGCGTTTTATTTCCAAACGGTTTGAATTGGGTACAACATTAATTGAATTAGCCGAAATGGCCTATTTTTTATTTTCCCGCAAAAGTGAATAAACTTCTGACGCTGATGGGGACTAGGGCAATATACGCCATTTCTGAGTTCACGTCTTCCTCCTCTTCAAAGCGAGTCTAAGTGCGAAGTTTTTGTGATGGTAATTAGTTCTACATTGCATATGAATGGAAACTGATTTTCATAAGAAAAAACCTCGCACTTAGACTCTCTTTAAAGAGAAGGCGGAAATGAACTCGGAAATGGCCTGTTTGGGCAAATCGAACCCTTGGTTGTGACCACGAACGTGATGCATCGATGTCACGTTAAACACCACAAGGTGTCCTTACTTCGTAAGGTGCCACGAAAAGGGAACAAAGAGCCGCAAATTTCAAACTGTCTTCTGTACAAAAAAAACTTACGAGTTATTCGTGGAAAGAACAACTTCGGCCATCTTTTTGAGATACTCAGGAGCTGGCACAATGATTTTTTGGGACTTTTTAAGCGATATGCTGTACTCGGCGAACAAACTGTTTAAATAGTCCAGCCACTGAAACTGCGGAAAGAGAAAAATTAAAGATACAACTCTTATTCTTTGATTCTTGTACGATTCAATTAAAATTATTGAAACGGCCCACGTTTTTTTCTAAAAATGTCGATTTTCAGTCCCAGGCGGGAGAGAAAAGAGGTTTGAAATCAACAGCGGGGTGTGGGTGCGTATACCCTGCTTCGCAGTCTAGAGGCTCTGTATCGAGAAGGAAAGGAAACTTCTGCATGGATCTTCTCGAAGTTCTGTCACGCATGCGCGACGTGACGTCAGTGCAAAGTCACTTCCACCCTTCCGCCATTGGGAAGGCGTTTAATAGCCGATTTTAAGCCAGTTAAAGTGCCCCTGTGATAAAAAAAAGTCACGTTCATTTTTTCTTCAGATTTTGAAAGTGTGTTTGCTTAACACCTGGCTGGCAAGATTTTCAGCGTTGATTTTTATCCAAAGCCGTTTACTTTGATTGTAAGTTTTGGATTTCAAGGTCCGCCCTTACTCACGTTCAAGACTGACCGATTGGACCTCAGAGGGTTGGATCCAGGAAAAGTGACGTCAAAGGCTCATTAGCTTAAAATTTCAGCGTGTGAATGCAGTTTATTATCAATGCAAAACGCGAGTTTTAAAGTCTGAAATCCCAAAACTCCTGTGCTGCATATTAATTCTGCGGCGTACACATGCATTGCCGCTATGATTCTTAAACTAGAGAGTCGTTGACGTCATTTTCTCTTCGATCCAGCTCTCTCAATAAGTGAAAGTTAGTAATGGCGGACCATTAAATAGGAAAATTCCAGTTAAAATAAACAGGTGTCTTTGAAATCAAGGCTTAAAACTTTGGTCGCTTAGTGTAGGATTGTGTGCGTGGATCCCAATTTTACTACCTCGCTCAGTAGAGGACGCGACGGAGCTCTGATGTGTGTAGGGATTTCAGTGGTTGTTGATGTCCATTGTTTTCTGAGGAAATCCTAATTACTGCGCGTTGATCCGAATCTCGAGAGAGAAAGAATAAATGGTTGCCCATAAGCGATTATATGCGCATACTCTATCAGGTGCTTAAGAGTGACAGAGGATGGATGTAGCACCAGACTGGAGCGATAATTATAACATTTTAAAACTAATCTTGATCTGTGGACGGACAGTAAACACATTATCGCCTTTTTTGGGGAGAGGGACAAAAACGACTTAGATTTTCAGCTATCTGCAAAACCGACCTGTTTGCTTCTTAAAGGGGCTAGGTCACGCAATTTTAGGCAATTTCAGCATTGATCAAATGGTCATAGAATTAACTGAAATAACAAAATAACGGCTCAAAACTATAGAAGAATTCAAACAAAACACAGGAAAGCTAAGAAGGGACAAGGATGGACAAAACTGGGGAGGATTGCAGTGGATTGCATTTGGGTAAATTTGAAAAACGTCGGCCCACCTTTTTTCAAATTTATATCAGTTTATATCAAAATGTCATTTAAACAGCTGGAAAATCATTCTCAATTGTTATGTGGCCGTGATTTTGCAAATGAAAGACTCTTGCTCTGCCAATTTAATGTTTAGAGCTCATAACTAACAATTTTAAACAAAATTACCTAAAACAGCGTGAGCTAGCCCCTTTAATATACTCGCATTAATAGACATTAAATCGCGTGAAATTCCCAAAGGAACATGGATCAACAATAAGGGTAAAACCTTTTCACAAAATCATGACGGGTTGTGTACCCTAAATAGGCGATATTGCTGTAAAAGATATTTTTGATTTGTCGGTTGAAAGTGATATTTCACCCATATCCACTTATGAGAAAAGTAACTCATATTATTAAGGAATGTAGAATGTCGTAATCGGGATTGGGGTGAGGGAATGTTAAGATGTAAATAGTGTTCTCACTTGTGGAGCTAGTTGCTGAAGGTCATCGATCGTAATGGCGTTGTGGAGGTTCTCGTAAAGATAAGCTGTTGAAGGCATACTCTGTGGAAAGACAAATGTCGAGAGACATAATTTAAATTGTTATTAAGTGAAGTTGATAACAAATAGAAGCTTTTCGAGACCAATAACCCACTTCCGATATACTAAAATTCAGTCCGAAACAAAAGGCATCATCTCGAGGCTCTGAGGAATAAACTATATTTGTAAAATCCAACTAGTGGTCTATTATCAATGCTGCGTTCTGATTGGTTGAGCTACTAGTAGGCTATTTGTTATAGCCCACTAGTAGCGAAAAGCGCCGGCTTTGAAAACCAAAACAACAATTTAAGTCTAGCTTTAACTAACGAAAGATGTTTTGTCTCGATATTTTTTTCACCAACAAGTTGGATTTTACTAAAACAATTATTCCTCTCGCCCTCATGGCCTCTGAGTCAATATGGGCTATTGACTCAGAGCCCATTCGGGCTCGAGGAATAATTGTTAATTATTCCCCAGAGCCTAGAGATGATGCCTTTTGTTTAGTATTGAAATTTCGTATACGATCACCCGACATGTCAGTAGTAAAATCAAGTAATGAAGTGAAGGAAGCCCCCGTCGAGAATAAGGCGAGGCCACAACACCATGGACTTCGTCCTCTACTCTTTTCGAACAGTGAACGGGCACGACCTTCACACACCTGTGCAAGCTTTCCTTCAAATTCGAGAACACTGCGCAAGTGCATTTGAATGGCGTCGTTATCTCCTCCGATAAGCATTGCCACAGAAGTCATGTAATCCAAGTAAGCGTTTTTCTTCTGAAAAAAAAAAGCATAAGGAAGGAAGGTTGGACTGCTTACACGAATTACCGTTTGTTATAGTTTCAAGGAAAGTTTCGTCACGTATAACTTCACGTGTTAGCTTTTTAACGCTTCGATCGGGTCGGCCTATGGTTCAGTAACTTCGGTATCACTGACGAGTCCTTTAGATGTGCTCCAAAGGTCGACCATTTATCAATTGCTAAGACAAGAAACTACGACCAGGCTTCGAGCAACTGACTCCTGGAGCAAACACCATCGATATGCATATACTCGTATTTACACAGGTTTAGCATTGCCTTATAAAAGCATGACATTTTCATATTTCAACTCGTCTCTCTCTTTGAAAAACTGCCTCTAGTGAAAACTACCCTTAAAAGAACCTACATTCTTACTACAGGAAAAGTTTAAACCGGAGGAATTCATGTTTGAAAACAAATTTGTAAAACTGTTTGTGACAGGAAACCCGCCAAATGAACTGTATTAGGGGATTTGCGAAAATAGGGAATTGAACATTTTTACTATAAATCAGCCCGTACGGATCCAGTTATGGAATATTCACCCATATCGTACAAAGTCAACGAGAAGAAATAATCGCGAAATTCTTACTAAAGCGTCATGTTAAATTTCCAAGTCACGTTTTTGTTGACGATGCTGATTTCATTTTTATTCCTGACACGTGGCATGAGGTAAGTAGAGGGCAGCTTTTAGAGAAAGTTGAAACGATTCATCCTCCCTTACTCACGACTTTCACAAAACTTTAACTCACGTCAATTCAGGTCGTTGTGTAAGGCATGTCAACATAAAACTAGTGATAAAATGCAAAATAAATGTCGGGGGTGCTTCACTAAACCCGCCATTTTGTGCTGAGTTGCCGTTGCCGTCGGCTTGGTCGTTACGTAAGCTCCATAGCTGAATGTAGAGAATGATTTTCGCCCCTCAAAGCCCATTTTGGTGTTTTTTTTAACTGAGCTCAAAATTTACAAGATATGGCGAAGGACTGCAACAAGTATCAACTAAAGGTGAACTATTAAGCCAGTTTTCAAATGAATGTCGAAAGTAATGACGCGATTGCAATTGCTACGCTTATTGGTTTAAAAATCTCGGGCCAGTTTATCAACCAATGAAAAAGTAAAATCAAAACTAGGCGCGACTTGCACGCGCGATTTTTCCCGCGCTTTGAGCAAGTTACACGGAATTGCTAAGAATTTGGATTGGTTCATTGTGCTGTTTGCACCAGCTGTGATTGGTCGAAGTAATTACTTAGGTATTTGTTCACTCAGTGTTAGGATATCCAGTAAATATTTGTTCCATGCTGGAAGTCTCAAACAATTATTCAAAATTGAATCAACGTTTGTCTGGAAGTCAGTGTTCTCACATGAGGGAGTTCTTGAAAAGTTCTCACTGAAAAGAGGCTCAGTAAAAATATTTTACTAGTATGTTGCTCGTCAAACTGCTTTTTGTAGGTGTATTATCTTTTTTGCATGTATGCAAATTATCATTTGTAAGTTTTACGTCACTAGAGCATTATCACCAGTCTAAGTTAGTTGCGTGCTTCATGACATAGTGTTACCACCGTATTATTACATAATTACATGCTCGTTCTTACCTTATCTACTTTGGAGTCGTTCCGCGCTAGGTACTCTTCTCGGATCAAACTTAACTCCGGCAGTTTGATCTAAAATAGTGAAAAGTAAACACGCTACGTAAAAGCTGTTGATGATTAAGAAAATCTCTCAAGGCTGTGAATATTTGTGCAAGGTATAAATATTTTTGTAAGCCTTGTGCACACTTAAAAAAATACATGGATACGTTTGTGGAAAATACTGGACGCTCGTTGGAATCATGCATGTGGGCATAAGAATCTAGGCCTTTCTACCTCCTCATTCTTCATATGAACTGACGAATGACATCAATGTATTGTCAACACAAGCTTTGTTTGTTTATAGGACAGCGACGAGGTTGACCTTATTGTTAAATTGAAACGAACTTATTAGGCCATTTCCGAGCTCATGTCTGCCTCCTCTTCAAAGCGAGTCTAAGTGCGAAGTTTTAGTTTTGAAAATTTGTTTTCATTCATATGTATAAAGTAGAACTAATTACCATCACAAAAACTTCGCACTTAGATTCGCTTTGAAGAGGAGGCAGACATGAACTCGGAAATGGCCTATTCAGTGCAACGACGTCAATTTCAACATTAGAACCAATCACAGGCCGCAAAACGGTGAGACGGCAATACCACGAAATATTGACGGCTCGCGCATAGGCAAAACTATAAGAAGATCGCGATACTAAATATAAATAAAACTAATTTTCATAAGAAAAACTTCGCACTTAGACTCGCTTTGAAGAGGAGATATACATAAACTCGGAAATGACCTTTTAAAATTTGTGGAGGTACTTTAAACTGCGTGTATTGTAGTGATACCATCATGCAATGACCCTTGTGGTAACTAATATCCACATTGTCACCTACAAGCATCTGTAGTTATATTTACATTAGTAATAAGATTCAAAGTCTTCAAGGTTAATTTAGCTTACCATTACAATGTGTTTTTTGAATTCCGTGGGTTCGTCGATACATCGATAGTAAACAAAGGTGATGCGTGTAGAAACGTTTTCTGGATTTTTAATAGTGCAGTTTTCCAGTTCCATCTCGACATAGCCCAGTCTTCACCTTGAAGAGCACAAGACCCAAAACTCCTGATGAGTTCCAAGACTTGATCTTTGGTCGTCCTTTCCACTTCATTCTCGTCCATGCACGATCGGTAGTATCTCTTGGCTTTCATAATCGGATCTTCGTAGTCGCCGATAGCGTCTTCGAGCATGTTTCGGAGCTTCTCGTTGTTAGCCTGAATTTTCTTGATGAAGGTGATGTATTCGTTTTCCGATGGCGGAATGGGATTATCCCGAATCCATCCATCACATGCAAAGTGGAAAAAGTCCTCGCACGGATCCACAGATTCGTTCATATTCCGCGTCAACCGCGCTGCTGTCTCTAAACACGTTGCCGTGTTGCATACGCGGGGTTCCGACGCCCGGGTAGTTGGAGTCGGGGGGGAAGTGGACAGGCCATATTTATCAGTGCCCGTCTTTGAAAGATCCATTCCAAACAAAGCAGCTAACACGATACAAGTCAACAGAAGTATTCCACACAAGCTTAAAAGGCACATTTCTGCTCGCCTTCGACTTGACCAATTTGTTTCTCTTCCTCGACTTGAATACACTACAAGGCTTTGTTTACTTGGCACGAGGTTCATCTCCATTGTGCCGAGATTTCGGCTGTTGCAATTGTGCGCGGATCCCACGTGACCTTCCCGGCTAGTTACCCTAACAGACTGTTTCTGAAGACCCTTGCGACCGCCTAAATAAACAATTAACGTATAAGATAAGTTTTAACCGGCATGTAAAAGTCAATAAACTATATGTAGAATGTGACTCGGATCAGTATTGCGCGTATTTCGTGGTATTGCCGTCTCGCTTTTGCGGCCTATGATTGGTTCTAATGTTGAAATTGACGTCGTTGCACTGAATTGGGTTGCTGACAGAATATATTTTCTCCCAACTAGCTGTCAATATAATGTGGTATTGCCGTCTCAAAATCGCAAGTTTTTTTTAAGAACTTCCTAATCACGTTGAATATCTACACTGATTGACAATTCCTTTCATTGTCTTTCCATTTTACTTTCCGAGGTGGCACCTAAGATATCATCACCTACGGTAAAAGCTAAGGAATAACTACCAGTTCTTGGTTTCAAATAGAGGTCAGAGCTAAGGGGGTTGAGGTGTGATGCAGCTTGGTAAGAAGGTCGTGCTGTGAGGGTCTCGCCCGAATGGGACACCAATCTTCGGCTCATCGGAACAGGCTGGGTCAATTAGTGAAGCACAGAACCACGACGTTAAGACTTTAGATCATACCAGCTATGAACGTTACTTAACCAAAAAAGGCCCGAAAATTTCAAGTCAGGGTTCATGAATGGGAGTTCAACCCATGAACTCTGGTTAAATGCCATACCAATTGAAGTATTGCTGGTCATTCTGTGAGTTCGCAATAAATACGTCAGTGAAGGATGTGAATATAAAGAGACGTACGTACTGATCACGTTTTCAGAAATTAGCGAAAATAACCTCTGCTTTCGTCAAGGTACGTATTTAGCTTAGGCTGGCTAATAACAAGAAAGATGGCTATCTTAGAAAGAACGGAAAGGAAACTCACAAAAACCAAACACTTCCTTTCGTTAATTACAATCTATGCGAGGAACGCCACGACGGACATGAGTTGCTATATTATCACAGACAGCGGATGAAAGAGCTTGGTATGAGATTGTTGTTACATCTCAGTCCATGGACACATTGGAAACGAGACATGACACAATTCAAAGGAATGTTTTGCTAGTGCCACGAACTAATCAAGGGCGTAGCTAGGGGGGGGGGGGGGGGGGGGGGGGGGTGCCCGTGACCCCCCTTTGTAAGCCGTTTTTTACTCAAACAACCTACAATATTCAGGTTGCGAAAACGCGCATACCCTCTATTTGACACAGTGTGACCCCCCCCTTAGAAAAATCCTGGCTACGCCCATGCTAATCTAGAGCTTTTTTGGATCCTAATCATTAAAATTTTAAGTACTCAAACGACACACACTCCCTCGAGGCTATGAGAATTCTGAAATATGACTTCAGAGTATGATTTTCCCGCAAAAATGAGGTGAAGTCTTTCACTACAAGCCGAGTAAATTTTAATGAATCGAAACTTGACTCATTTGCGATCTGATAAAAATAAGAAACCGTCTTCGTTCGCTTTTTCGGAAAGTCCGAGTGAAATAAAATGGAGCAATAGCATGACTTCATACAATAGTATTATTTATAAGGTTACAAAGAGAGAGACGCCTTGTAAAACTACACAGAAATTCAATATCGAATAGAACCGGAATTGGCGCATCCCTTCATGTTTTGGCAACCCTTATTCACTCTTGCTTCAATGTGAAAAGTATGCGACCCAGTCAATTTTAATCTCTTTCCTGATAATTATGAACTCTTTGGGAAAATAATATACTTATTATATACTGAAAACAAAGCCTTTGGGAGAAAGCACTTATCGTTTTCTTACACGTCATAAATTAAAAGGGTTGATTAGCCATCAAAAACAACAGTAAAACTATCTGTGTCAAATTTAGTCAATGAAAATAAAATACACAAAAGGGGAATTTGTACAAAGAGGTGGTAGAGGAGCGTTAATTGAAAAAAATTATTTTCACATTATGATTCTATTAAGGCAAACAAGACCTGACGGCTCAACTGACACAATTGCTTCCTTAAAACCACAATTTTCTGTGGTATTCTTAATAGCATTATTTCCGTTTTTTCGAAAATGAATTTCCAGAAATTTCACGGCAGTATGTACTGCATTGAAGTAGAAAAGAATTATGAGCAACCGTCACCCAAATTCCAGATAAAATGCATTAAAATTAAAGGAGTTTTCAGTAGCAACGAATACAGGTTACATTAACTTAATATTAATATAATAAACGTATCTTTAAATAACCGATCTTCATGAACGAGCAAAAAATGAACGCAAAAATTCAAAAAAAAATTAAAAGATCATTTTATACGTAATGAAATATCAAGTGTTGTTCCTCAGGACATGCTTAAAGAATACGATAAATTTCTGCCAGAAATTAAATTGAGGTGTAGGACAGATGTTTTTTCGATTAGTAGGTATTTTATGTTGGGCCAAATGCAGGGAAAACGTATTTCGTAGCCTTTCCACGGTATCATAAAATAGGTTGTTGTGATTTATCGAGGTCAATACGCTAGTACTGAAGCGTTATTCGTTTGCCTCACGATGTACATCACGACGTTTCGGCTACAAACTGCTAGCCTTCTTCAGGCGATAAGGTCGACTAAATACGTGTCCTCTTATGAATAATATTCAGTTTCCACAGTACTTTCTTAAGTTAAACTGAGAAACAATTTATTTTTTATTCTCAGGGGGATATTTTTTGAGTTGCAAACAGAAAGAAAACCTTTAAAAAATAAGAGAAAAATGCCAAAACTACTGTAGCTATTGTGGAAATAAGATCTTCCTTTGATCACTATTGACAATTTTATGAAAGCATTTCACGCAAAAAATAAATCTTGAATCAAGAATTGAGAATTTCCATCTAGTCAGTGACGCATCGTCTTAGTTTATGGGGCTCTAATATTTCGGATGTTCTCCCTTGCTACGCAACAAGTATAAAGAATGATTTCACCAAACGAAGGGAGGGAGAGCGAAAACTACTTTTCGCAGGAGTCATCCTTAAATAGGGGATTTTATCAAACCAACGCAAGGCTTACCTGGAGTACGCAGTTTTCATCCGCCCACACAATTTCCATTTTAGTTTTCGAGCTTTGCACTATAATTTTTTGCTATCGAGGGCGTGCTAGCAAGTGAGGATTAAAAACAACAAAGTAATCAATTTCTTTTCTGTTTGTATATAAGGTATTAATACCCTTCGCACGACAGGAAATTAGCTTAATCCGTTCAACACTACATTGACAATAAACGCCCGACTTTGTTTTACGCATCGAGAACTACTGCACTCAAGTTCTGTCCGCTAGAAGCGTTGAGCTTGGAAACGGACATACTAAACATAATTTTTTTTTGCAAAAAATATAGATTTACTCAGCTAACCACCTCACCTTTGTCGAAGTTTTTGGTCGGAGAAAACCGGACAGTCAAAGGCATTGAAACTAGATTGGCTGCCATAACTATACGAAAGCCTCTTGGTCGTAAAGAGATAAACCACTCAATAGGACCATAGTCTTGCTGCAGTTTTTCGCTCAAAATTAAGGAAAACAAGGAAAATATTCTTTACCCATTGATGCAAACGTCTTTACTCCACGACATAGCAATTTTGACAGGCAAACGTAATGTATCTTCGTTTTCGAACTTTTAAAATTAATGACAAGTGCAAATTCTGAAGCAAGGTTCCGCGATCAGGAGTTAGAGAATATGCAGTCATTTTCTAGACGGTACACAATAAGTGCTCTTTTATTTCCCAAAGCCAGGTGCTACAGCTCAAAATGGGTCTATATTAAAGAAATGGTAACCGCTTGAATTTTTCGCCGCCAAAAAAAAAGAAACGAAACAAAACAAAAGACAATGACCTGCACGGAATGCTCCAAGATAGTACAAAAACAAAAATGGCAAAAACAATGAGAGACCTGAACAATGAGTTCTCAGAGAGTGCCTGCGTTCTTTTAAAAGTGCAGGCGCTATGCTTTTGGGTGAGAGAAAAAGAGACAGTTGGGTAGCGCTAAAAGACAAGACTAAAAAAATTTCGAAGGTTTAACAAAGTTGACATTTGAAATGTATATGGCGATCAATTTCTAGTTTCTAAAGAAACTGGTGCTGCGCCGGTGGGAGTGAAACATGAAAATTTGGTTTTATCGAACAAGTTGATAAAGGTCGAGTTACCACCGTGAACGACTTGGAAAGCTGACGTTTCGAGCGTTAGCCCTTCGTCAGAGCGAATAGAGGAATTGTGGTTGTTGTTGGTTTTTATGAGGGTGTGGAGGAGCTTTGCCATTGGTGGTCGAATCAGATGAATTTGTGAATTAACTAATGGAATGAGAGGCGCGAAACTGGTTTTGACGAATCTGTGACGCATCTAATTCGATCTTTATCAACTCGTTTGGCAAATTCTTAAGTGACAATCAACTTGCCTCGAAAACAGGGATCAAACTTCTATTTCGGTTAAACTAGAGGAACAAAGCTTCCATCACTGAGCAGGCCATCATCCTGGAGTAACGAAAAACGTTTGTGAATTATCATGGAAAACAAGAATAAATTAGGAGAGAGATTACTACGCACGTGACCAGCTCCTCGAAAATTGGATCTCGTACTTCACGGTACTCAAATCGTCCACGAAGGTAAATCTCAAGGTAAGTAATATGAACATTAAATTGAATTAGAAAACAGTCCTAAGAAAACACGCGCGCTGATTGGTTAAGAATCGTGTTTAACTCGACGGAGACAGAGCTAGCGCGAGCTGTCGACGTAGTGATGGCGCGAGCAAAGAGAATTTACATTTTGATAATTAGAGTTAACAAGTTGTTTTCCTTTTTCTCGTCGCGTTG